>VZRX01011352.1:167612-195919 GCA_013398075.1 Notiomystis cincta | reverse complement strand
GGCAGCCCAACCAGTGGGAGAGGCCATCAGCTCATAATCCCAGGAAAATTACTGCGTGGGGTTTTATTATCTGCAATGTTGAGCATCTCCATTTTGTTCCCATTATCTTTTCTTGCAATTAATTGTCATTGTCATTGACTGAATTATGGAGAAATTTTGAGGAAAATATGTCAGGAAATGCCCAGTGAATACCATTTTCAGTCACTTTTTAAAATTCCCCATAGGGTTGTGTTCTCTCCCAGCTTGTTGTGACTGACTGATCTTTTTGGAAGCTCCTGGGTTCCTGGCACTGGGCTCCAAAGATGTGCTGCTGGTGGGGATTATGCCATGGATGGCAGTGGGTTCTGCAAATCCTCCATCCTCACTGCAATCTCTGCTGTTCCCATTCAAAGAGCATTTTGGAGAGGTGAAAAAAGTGCAAACTCTTGGCTTTTCCTTCCTCCAGGCTTCCCCAAAACATTGTGTCCTGCCACATAAACATAAGGGAACCTCTGTAAATCTGGCACTCCGTGCATGGATCATATTACAATTATTTATATTCCTAGGAAAGCCAGGGGGAGAAGGGAGGGTTGGGTTGCTTTAGTTTTTATCTGAGTCTCCATTTTGACTTTGAAATGAAAAAAAAAAAAAACAATCCTAAATGTATCTTCTAGAAATTTATCTATCTCTTACTTTTGGATTCATTCTTGTATTTCAGGTTCCTGTAAGTAGTTTTCCAGAGTTGGAAATGGTAAGCACATGTTCTGTGAGCACAGCCAAGCCTTGATAAGGAATTTTTCTGTCTGCATCTCCAAGTTCCATTTTGTTTCTACAGCTTTTATGATTGAAAATGCACATTTCTCATGGGCACTCAAAGAACAGAAACAGCGTGATTTGCAAGCTTGCTAAATGGATTTCTTCCAAGCCAGTCATTGGGGTATGTCATCAAAGCTTAACAGCATCAAATAGAATTCCATCCAGGAAAAGCATTAAAAAAACACCCCTATACAGCTCTATTTTTCAGTTAAATCTCAGCAGCAGAGAGGTGAGGGGGTAGGGAGGGTGTTATTGGATTTCAGGATTGTAGTGTGGAAACCAAACCCCTGGCTTTATTTTTTGGTTTGAATGAATTCCTGGTGAAGTTTGCTCGTGTCTTACATTGGGAAAGCGCTGGAATGAGGGTGTTTGTTCATGGATTGGACTGGCAGTGCTAGGAAAGCACAAAACTGAAATGTCAGAAGCTTTTATATTTGCAGAGAATCTTTTTCTGACTCTGATGAGGAAAATCTGGCCTTTTAGAAGTGAGGTGCTGGAGAATCCATGGCTTTTTCCTCCTTTTCTTCCGTTCCTGAAGATAAAACAGAGCTGCTGAGGGTGGTAGGACATGAGATTCCTGGCATAGGAGGAGACCCCAGCTCCCAGGCCAGCACTGGCTCTAGGAGAGGACTCCAGCTGGTGTCACTCTTCCCTGCTCAGCTTATCTTGGTTTTCAGTATCAGAAGCAGAAAATTTCACGTGCACTCTTCATCTTATCTGAACTGTGGGAAACTGGATAAAAATGAGGGTTTTTGTTATTTCTGTTCATAGCTCAGAGATGGAAGTTGTCAAAATCAGCTGCTAAAAACATGAGCTGACCTTCCCAGGTGCTTTATGAATCCCTACAGGATAACATTTCTGTCCTGACAGGGTAAAGATGTGTGTGCCAACCTCCTCCCAGGGGATTAGGCACTCAGATGTGTAAAATGACACATGTGCAAAAGTTCTGTTGGATTCCAGTCTGAAATGTAGCCAGCCACAGAGGAGCTGGAACCCTGCAACTGTTTAACAGCCCACTGTGAACACTTGGCACAAGTGCTGCAGGCAGGATTGCATCCTATGGCATTGTTACAACATGGGAAATGCATCCTTCCCACAGGTGCCCAGGGGTGTTTTGTGTGTGGAACTGAAAGCTTCTGTACAAGCATTGAGAGATTTGGTTGGCAGGATTGTTCCTATGGAGATCTCCTTTCCATTCCCCCTTTTTCTGCTGCACTCCTGATTTAGATGTGTGTCTTTCATAAGTTATCTCAAAATATTCATTATTTTGATTGTGTGTCGATGCCTCCCCCAACATTCCAGAACTTGGATGGGATTTTGCTTCTTTGCTCTTGTGAATGTGGCCAGGTCACTTATCCAAATCTCAAGGTTGTGGCATCCTTGAGCCAGGTCAGGGAACTGCAACAAAAGGTTTGTCCAGAAATCCCAAATAAAATTATGGAAATCTCACTGTGGTGCTGTGGCCAGCTGAGCAGAGGCCAGAATAAGGCCTGGGCTTGTTCCTGTGATGGCAATAACACAAACCCATAAGCCTGTATCCATGTCTGCAGCTTTTGGTGCATTTTGGGTAGAAGGGGAGGCCTGGTTTCTTTTGCTCTCATTCTCTGCCTTGAGAGGGGAGTACAGAAAGGAGATTTTTATAGTTCAGGGGTTATTTTGTTCTTTATACATTACTTCGTATTTAGGATAAAATACAGAAAGGAGAGAAAAGTCAAGTAAGAAGTGGAATCAGAAGCCTGTGAGCTGCCCTGATCATGGACGAGGTCATTCCCCAATATTTCCAGTCCAAGAAAGGACTATTTTGGAAAGAGGTGCTTTTTCACCCCCCTGTGGGGTTTACTTGGGGCAGAGAATCATTGTCCTTCTGGTCAGGCTTCACCCCAAAGCCCTGCAGGACTCCCAGGCTGGCAGATCCTCCACCAAAGCTGTCGAGGACCTTGAAGGGGGATGTGAAACCCCTGAAATTTCTTGAACTAAAACCCAGTGGGGCTTTTGCCCATGGTCTAAGGCAGTTCCCAAAAAAAAACAGTTGGGAAGAAGAGAGATGTAAAAATCACTCACCTGAAGAGCTGAGCAGGTGCTGAGCGAAGAACTTTACCAAACTCCCAAAAACTAAAACCAACTGGGAAGCAGCAATCCTGCTACTGCTGCTGACGAGCTGGAAGCCCAACCAGCTTCCAGGAGGGAGGTTTGGGAGGAAGGCAGGGAACTCCCAGCAGTGCCAGTCTTCACTGAGCAGCTCGAACTCTTTAGACCACTCCCTCAGCTCTGTTCTCTCCTGGCAGGGGTGCCCAGCCCTGCAAATTAGGGTCGCTAACACTTCCTACTGCCTTGCCCTGGCTGCAGGCAGGGATGCAGCAGGGTCGTTCCCTGCTCTTCTAGAGGTCTCAGTGCTCCAATTTGTTACTGTCAGATGACAAAGTCTCCCCTGGCTGGTGCCTGTTCCTGAATACAGGTGCATTTCCTCTGCAGCCTCTTATCACCTGCAGAGCCGAGTGTTTGATCACCATGGAAAAATCTTGCCACTGAAATGAAGACTCTGAGCTTATTCTTAATGGGTTCTGGGAGCTGCTTCTTGCAGTGACAGAGGATTTGGCTGGGTGAGTGGCATCCTGTCATTTTTTATTTCTTTTTTCCCCCCTTCTTTTGATGCTGCCAGTCTGGGAGTGGTGCTGCTCCCGTGTGGAGTGCCCTTGGCGAAGGGCATTCAGCATCCTGCATCTGTCACACAAACACCATCTTCCCTCCCTCCCTCTCTCCCTCCCTCCCTGCTGCGTTCCCTTAATCAGCACCTATGGCAGAGCAGCAGGCACCGAGCCACGGATCAAACGTGGCACTCGCTGTGAAACTCGGCAACTGCTTAAAGAGCACTTAGGTCTGCTAATGCCGAGTGTTTAAAGCAGCTTTCCAGGCAGCACCGTGCCAGGTGCTGCAGACTCAGGGATTCCTCTGGCCCTTAAGCTCTGCAGCTCAAGGCTGAGAGGGATTTCCTGTGCTGGGGCTGCTGAGCCGTTGCCTCTTTGAACAGCTGATTTTGTTTTGAATCACAGAATTCAAAGGGACCTTAAAGACCATCCAGTTCCAATCTAGGGACACCTTCCACTAGCCCTGGTTGCTGCAAGCCCCATCCAGCCTGGCCTTTTGCTTTGGTTTGTTTCCCCAGATCAATTAGCTGAACTCATCTTTGCCATAAGTGTTTTCTTTTTAAAAGCAGTCGCATTCTTGCCTCCTCTAATTGTGGTAAGGATGTTTGTCAGGGTGTGAAATGCCAGTGGTTTTCCTTGGGTTTTTTATACAGACAATAGTGGCTGATTTCTCCAAGTCCTGCTAAATCCAGGAGGATCCAAAATGTTGAGATGGGGCCCATACCGAAAAGAGGCATCCAAATGGAAAAAAAAGAGCAGAAGTGTGAGTCAGAGGGTGACAGATTCCACTTTGGTGCTTGTAGCAACAGTTTTGCACCTTCTCCTTGGTACTGTTTGACAGGTCTTTGAGGGAGTAACTCCTTGTTTTTCTCTGCACTGGACCAGTAAATAACAGCAAAGGACTGTTCATCCCTGCCTACCCTGAACTACTTGTGTTCTTATCTTAATTGCTTCATTCTCACAAGCCACACTCAATCTCCTCAGAAAATCAGAGCCTTGAACTTCATTCCAGGATCTTGAGGAAATCTCACGTCTCCCTGCCATTTCCCAGCCTCTCTCATGTAGGAGAACAAACCTCATCTCTCCCCGCTTGATGTACTCCGAATTTCCTCGGGGATTATCTAAACAGAGCCCACGTGATCCATCTCCCTCAGCCCCTCTACAAATGGGAAGGCATAAATCACGGGGCCCTACAAATAAACACAACTGGCAAGATGTTATTTTCCCCTGTCTGAAGTACCACCAGTTCTTTCATCTGCCGCCTCCTGGAAACGTGTCTGCTCAGAGAAAGTACAACCCTTCCCATGTACACACAGTGTTTCTCTGCCACTTCTCCTCACAAGCTGTAATGGGAACCCTGCACCAGAAACACTCAAAAGAAATGCAGCCAAGTGAATACCTCTTACTGTTTTCACTTCTCTTCAGCTTGGCTCTGAAAGCTGAAAGCATTCCTGTTTGTGAGGCAAGGAATGGTTGGCTGAGAAAGGGAAAATCCTGACCGTGAAATCCTGCTGCAGCTTAATTTTCAGACTTGTGACTTTTCATGTTATAGGTGGGGGGGGGGTGTGGGCATCATTAATTCTGAAAATATTCTTTGTAAGCTGAAGAAAGGGTAAATTCTTGCTGTAATGAAAACAACTCGGAGCCGAACACTTAAAAATGCTACAAAAAACTGGAGATGTTTTTACAGTTAAGCCTCGTCTGGAGTTCATTTAAAATAATCATGTTTACATGGAGGTGAATTAGTGAGCTGAGCTCTGCCAGTGCCTCACCATAGTTAGAAGTACCCAGCCAAGAATTATAACCCTGGTAATTCAGCCCCTGCCTGCTGCACCCCCAGCTATGGGCAAGAACCCAGAGGCAGAAAGGCCAGTCTGGGGGGGAGGTGGCACACAAAATCATTTTAATCTGTGATGAATGTTGTAGAAATATCCCAGGAGGAATAAATGCTGTGTCCATGCTTTGCCTTTCAGTGCAGAACAACTGTTCAAAGCCAGACAGGGCTCCTGTTGCTGTGACTCTGCTGAGGTGGATTCTGTGTGATGGGCAGGGAAGGTGTCCACACCTCTGCCATCCCTCTGCACCTCCTTATGGTTTTTGGAACAAGCTGTCTAGAATGTGAGTGTCCTCTGCTCTAGGAGACTCCTCCTTTGGGGTAAGGTGTGTTCTGTTCATTCCCCACCTCCCTGGAGGGTTGGGATCAGGGCTGTTAGAGATGACCCCATCCCAATGGTAATTTTCCACTAGGACCATTGTCCTGAGAGCCTCTAAGTGAACAAACCTCATCTTCCAACCTTTCTTTGAGGAGTATTGGCTGCTAAATTTGTATTTGGAATTAGCAGTGGCCCAGAGGGGTCTGTGCAAGCATTTGTCTGCTCCACTCTTGTCCTTAGTTCAGCTACTCCTTGCTTGAGAGAAAAATACACTTATGAAATGAGTTTTTCATCTGATACACGGATATAAAATACCAGGGAATGGCTCTGGCATGTCTGTGCTGTGTGATCCTTCCAGGAGCCTGAGAAAGCATTTCTCTCCCTAAACTTGTGAGTGGCAGGATGACTTCCCAGAGAAGATCTGTGAGCAATCGCAGAGAGCAAAAGATTTTTGGCTTTGCTTTGATGATCAAAAATGCAGTTGCCTTGAGTGTCAGCTGATATGAGAAAGAGCTTTATTTCAGGCAGCCTCTGCTGTTTTCAGTTAATTGAAGCTTGTGGTTGTTGCAATGCCTCTCCTGACCCTTGTCTCGTCTCCTATCTCCGTCTGCTGCTTGTGAGCTGTCACCGGAGATGCTCTTCCTGCCTGGGCTCTCAGCCTGCTCCTGGAGATGCTGTTCCTGCTCAGCCTGGTCTCAGCCTGGTCCTGGCAGACTGGACCTGTCCTTGCCAGGCTGTGTGTCAGCAGGGACACGTGGCCTGGCAGCTGCTCCATGCTGGAAACTCGGTTGTTGTCGTCTTCCTTGTTACTGCACCCTGTGCTGGCCAGGAAATGTCAGCCATGGGGCTGCCAGCTCGGCCTTGGCTCATCCACCCTCACCCCTCTGAAGGGAAAGGCAGACACAGGGAATCACTGAATGCTTTGAGTTGGAAGGGACCTTAAAGATCATCTCATTCCAACCCCCTGCCACGGGCAGGGACACCTTCCACTAGACCAGGTTGCTCCAAGGGAAAAAAGGAGTTGACAAGGAACAGGTTACAAAGGCACACGAGGCTACAAATGGCACTGGAAGATGCCAAGCAGGCAGGGACAAGCAGGGGGGCTGTGTTGGTGGCAGATGGGCTCTGTGCTGGGTGCTCACTCCTTTGGGTCTGGATCTCTTGACCATGAGATCTCTTTCTCCAAGTAGAAACAGGCTGGAGGGATCTCGATGAGATGAAAAGGAGATAATTTTATCACAGCGCCTGCAAATTCCTTTTTTTGTGGGTGTTACTGCTTCTTAATGTTGGGGATCAAATTCTTCCCAGATATAAATCTGCCTGTGGCTCTTTTGGCTTTTATGGAACCAAAGCCATTTATTGAACTTCTGATTCACTGGGTCTGTGCCTGGATGGTTCCCAAGCTGCTGCCTGCAGATGAGTGGGATCACAGCCATGGGTCCCTGGTGCTCTGTTGGGTGTTTGCAATCCAGAGCATCTGCCCAGAGAAGCTGTGGCTGCTCCATCCCTAGAAGTGTCCCAGTCCAGGCTGGCCAGGCTTGGAGCAACCTGGGACAGTGGAAGGTGTCCCTGCCCATGGCAGAGGGTTGCAACTGGATGGGCTTTAAGGTCCCTTCCAACCTAAATCGTTCTAGAATTCTATGATTCCATTAAGGACTTATTAATTAGGCTGCCTTGTATTGCATAGTTAATTGGGTGTGTTGACAGCAGCCTGTGGTCCAAAAGCTACAGATGCCATTGCTCTGAAAACTCCTCACTATCCCCTTAGCTTTTAATTTGTGTAAATAAAGATTCTCCTTACTTCTTTTTTTCTTTTTTCTTCTTTTTTTTTTCTGTTTTGTTTTGTTTTTTGGTCACTTGTGGGGCTGGGAGAGCTCTTTGCCAGCTGCTCTGCCCAGCAATCTTTTTCTCCAGATAACAAATCTTGGGACCAGCAGCTGAACCACGACACGCTGCCATTTTAATGAGCTGTAAATTTAGAGCATCTTGGCATATTTGGGAAAAGTGTAAATCATAGGTTACTCCTGATTTCTTTTTCTTTTTTTCTTAATTTCCAAAGTGAACAAGTAGCCAAGTGTTAGGTTTCTCTCAGCAGTGACAGGCTAATTGTTTCAAAATGGGGCTGTGGAATATGGTGAGGGCTGCGACGTGGGATCAGCTGGAACATCTGTTCCTGAAAAACGCCGTGTAGGGACATGGCTCCTAAACAGAGATAAGCCAGGTCGAACAGGATATGAGGGAACCTCACAAAGCTGAGAAAATTGCTGTCATGACAGCAGTAAAACCAAAAACCTCTTGGAAATTCAGCCTGGGAATGCTGCTCCTAAACAGAAGCAGGGAAGAACCGATCTGGGTTTCCAGGCAGGGCACACGGTCCTCTTGCAAAGCCTTAAAAAAGTTCCTTGCCCATTCCTCTCTGCAGGAGCATTTTGTGAGCTCTGGGATGGCTTGGAAAGGCAGTGCTCACATGAAGAAATTAGCTGGGAATTCATGTGGTTTTCAGCAAATGCGAGACAGTTGTCACAGACTGGATTTTTCCCCCACAGAAATATGGCACAAACTTGGACGGATGCAGGACAGACGTGCTTCATCTGCTCTTTTTACAGCTGTTTCTGCACCCTGCTAGGTGTCTTTGTTAGGGAAAAGACCATCTTGGATTGTTTTTTGGGTTTTTTCCAAAAGGTGTCTGATGTGATGGAAATTGAACTGTGATAATTAATTATCACATGGCAAAAAAAGCATCTGGATATTAGATAAAGATTTTTGGATATTAGGAAAAGATTTGGACTTGAATGTGAGGAGAAAGTTTCTCACTCAGAGGATGGCTGGCACTGGAACAGCTCCCCAGGGCAGTGGTCACAGCACCAAACCTGACAGAGCTCAAGGAACATTTGGGCAATGCTCTCAGGCACAGGGTGGGGTTCTTGGAGGTGTCCTGTGCAGGGTCAGAGTTGGACTTGATGATCCTTGTGGTCCCTTCCATCTCAGGATATTCCATGATTCTATGATCTGAAGAAAACAGTGCTTGGATATTGGATAATTTAACATTAGGGTAAAGGTAACACAGAAATTTCTGATGCACCTGATCAAATGCTGGTTTTCCATGACTTTGTCCCTGGGAGTATTTGGATTGTTTGGGTGGCTGCTGCTGCTGGTAAAACTGATACCAAATGAAAAATTTAAGTGTGGAAATGTTTTGAGTAAATTGAAAGAAGCTCTGAAAGGAGCAGGGCGGGGACAAGCTTAGAAACATGGAAGTATTTTGGGTTTCTGTGCCCAAGCTTCAATTTCACGAGATATTTAAAACACATCCCTACATTTAAAAATAAGAATACTTGTAGCAGCTTCAATGAGCCCCTTCTCTTGGGTCAATTTAGGCAGAGGCTCAGATATCTCAGTGGATGAGAAAGAAGGAATCAGCATGTTTTTTCCTCAGACTCCAAATAGTGACAACTCCAAGTAAATCTTGGTTGAGTACATAAAGCAGATGAGTGCAAAAGCCACTGTGATAAATGCTCTACCAGTCCTTAAATCTTGCTGATCTTTAATCTGATAACTTTTCCTCCCTCAGACAAACTGGTGGGTGTAGGATTTCAGCCCTCAGACTGTGTGCTGGTGTGTGTGGATGTGCCTCAGGGCAAGCCAGTGCATGCAGAAATTAGGAATCTGGGTTTTTCAGTAAGAAATAGACAGTTTTTAATCTGTCTTTTGTTAAGTTTATTCCTTAACAGAGAGCTTTCTCACTCAGCCAGAAAATGCTGCTTTAGAGGTGCTGGTGCTGCAGAGCCAGCTCACACACAGGTTCCTGATGCTTGCAGTGGAGATTAAATAAAATAACTTCTCCTGCTGCTCCTTGTCCTCTGTTCCTGTCCCTACTGAGGGATTTGTTCCAGGGGCTGGTGGGTGGGAGTACTCTGGGTAGGGGGGGAGGAGGGAGGTGTGCTCTGAGCACCCCTCACAGGTGATGTCCAAAGGATGAACGTGCCAAACCCCACACCCTCTGTTCCAGCTGAGAAAGGGATGCAGAGGGACCTCCCTGCCAACATCATCTGGGCCTCCCCTGCATCCTTCAGGCATCACCAAAGGTAGCAGGAAATGACTGAAAACCCCTGGGTTTGTGCCTTGTCAGGGGATGGAGCAAACCATCCATCTACAGCTCCCTGGAAGGAGGTTGGAGTGACTGGGGTCAGTCTCCTCTGCAGGTAACAAGTGACAGGACCAGAGGAAACAACCTCAAGTTGCACCTGGGGAAGTTTAGATTGGATATTAGGGGGAATTCCTTCATGGAATGGCTTGTCAAGCACTGGAACAGGCTGCCCAGGAATGTGGAGGATTCACCATCCCTGGAGGGATGTAAAAGGCCTGTAGTTGTGCCACTTGGGGACATGGTTTAGTGGTGGGTTTGGCTCTTGCAAAGCCATGGTGAGGTGCCCAGCTCAGCCCTTTCACTGCTGCTCTCCATGGCCTCTGCCCTCCCATGCTGGTGCTCCCTGGATGATCCACCCAGCCTTGGGATGCTCAGACTTCACACTGCTCAGGGTTTGTGCACCTGCATCCCCTCACATGGGGCTGGGCTGCTCTGCCTCTGTGGATTGGCACTGCAGTTCACTCCTTTAAATCCCAAATATCCCCATTTTTGAGCACACAAACAGCAGCATCAGGAGTGTCAAAGCCTGTTCTTGAGCACTGAAGTCCCCAGTGTTACATTTGCTCTTACTGATGAGGACTGGCTGCAAAGCCAAAATGTCTGTATGAACTAAAATAGCAGAGCCTGTTCCTGGTGCCTTCTGTTTGTAAAGAGAATTTCAGAAAGTCGTGGTTCCTGCAGCCAAAAAGCAGTGACAGTGATACAGGAACTTTGTGGAAGAGCTGATTTAAACCTTTTATTTCATTACAGGTTAATAAAAGCAAAACAGCACTGCTGCTTGAGGCATCAAACATTGACTTTAAACCAGGAACTGAATTTAAACCCCAATTTGAAAGACATCTCTCCATCAGGGGTGAGAGCTACTGCACAAATCACTCTGCCCCTGCTTTTGTGTGTGTCTTTTCCAGGATATTTTGGTGCTCCCTGTGCTCTCTGCCAATCAAAGACCTTCCAAGTACCACAGCAGTGTGGATGCTGTAATTTTTGTGTGGGGTTACTCCTCACACAGCGAGGAGACGAGACCAGCCTTGATCCCAGCCTTATTTCGAAGTGCTGGTTCTGACCCAGCCCATGGCTCTCACTACCTGGCCAGGCCTGGCACTGCTCACGTGTCCAGCTGAGCTCCTGTGGCTGCTCTGGCTGCTCCATTGATGCCCAAATGAATCCTTCCACAGACTCCTCTTGGAGCCCCTTTGCAGCTCCTCAGCAGCTTTGCCGAGGTATTTTTCATCTCTCCGCTGAGTTTACACGAGGTGAATCCTCAGAGCTGCCAGCGCCAGCCAACTTCCCAGGCTGCAGCAGAGACATTCCTGCCTCTGAGCGAGAACCCAGGGCTGAATTGGATTTCTCTTGTTTCACTAATTGGCTCAGCACTGTGGTTGGTATTTATGGCTTTTGTGCTGCCCCTGGATTTCTCGCTCTGTCTGGTTTGCTGTGCTGCTCCTACAGAACACGGGAATATCATGCTCTCTTTGGGATATGCCAGCCACTCAGGGAGTGGGTGAGTGTAGCCAAACAGATTTTCCACCTTCAGGAGCAAGGAAACCGCTGAACTGTTGCCTTCCTTTTGTTCAGCATGGGAGCTGCTGCGTAGATCGTATTTAGTGTGTGTATTTCTCCAAAGGGAGCGAGCAAGGAAAGACTTCTGCCTCCATCATCTGTAGATCCAGGAATTTTGCTTGGTCCACGAGGGGGAATGGCCTTAATATGAAACAAGGCAGACTTAGATTAGATTTTAGGAAGAAAATCTTCCCTGTGAGGGTGGTGGGGCCCTGGCCCAGATTTCCCACAGAAGCTGTGGCTGCCCCATCTCTGGAAGTGTCCAAGGCCAGTTTGGACGGGAGCAGCCTGGGCTAGTGGAAGGTGTCCCTGCCCAGGGGGTTGGAACTGGATGGTCCTGAAGGTCCCTTCCAACCCAAACCATCCTGTGATTCCATGAATCTCTGAGTTTGTTTTCAAATCCAGCCTAGGCAGCAGCACAGCCGAGTACTGGGGGTCTCATCCTACTGTAGAATTATTTCCTTTCAGAACTATTATCTTCCCTATTTTGGAGGACCTCTGCTCCTCTAGGAGAAGTGTTTTTATAAGTGGTTATGAGGCTACAAAAAGAGAAAATCAAAATGCTGGGGGAAATTTTGCAGACCCTTCAATGACACTTCTGTGAGCAGCAATGGAAAAAATGCACCTGGGCTGTTCTCCTGGAGCTTTGGCCAGTGGCTGACTCCTGGCAAAGTCTGTCTTCAACCAGGCTGGTATCAGAGGCAGTGCTGCACCACCATGGAGGTCCCTGAACGCCCCCAGATCCTGTGTGAAATGAAAACAAACAACTCCTCTGATATTTCATTGCAGTTCTCCAGTTTACTCCAGTTTACACAGCTGGAAAGAGAGGGGAAGTGTTGGGGGTGTGACTGGAGGTGATGTCACCACTGATGGTGTTCCTGCATCTGTTGCTAAAAATTGAGCCTTTTGAAACCATCCTTCAGTGGAAGTCAACCTGCAGCAGGTCAGGTCCTTTGCAGGAGGGATGGTGGGAGTTTTGGGATGGGTGAAGGCAACAGTGATGGACCTGAGGTGCCTGTTTGGCCATTTCCCCCAGAATCAGATTCCCTGACTTCATCAGGAGAGCACCAGAGCCCTCTGGATTCATTCTCATGGTTTAAAGTAAGGCCTTTTTCCCTAAGGAGCTGAAAAAAAAACCCCAGTGGTCTCTTTATAATTTTTTATGCAGCCACATTCTAATTAAGAAGCAAAACTCATCATAAATTGCTTTCCAAGGGACCTACTCCAAGTGGGGACTGAGGGCATTTGCCATGTGGCAGCAGAAACATTTAAAAATGTATTTTTGGAGTGCAGCAATTTCAGCTCATGGGAATAGGCTATTCCAGCTCAGGAGATTTGACTATTCCCCATCTGGGGGCCCTGAACAGTGCTTTGCTGAGGACAAAAATGTCTTAAGCAAGTACAAAAATCCCCTTCAGCTCAAGGATCCAGTGGAATGCCATGCTGGAAAACAGAAGCATCAGCAGGGAAAGCTGTTCCCTTGATGCTCTGGTCAGATTTTGGCACTTCTGAGACCCAGCCATCTCAAGGGATTCAGGATTAGTTTAGAGTCATTACCTCTTGTCCTGTCACTACCTGCCCTTGTATCCCCTCTCCCCTTTTTTTTTTTATTTTTTAAAGCATAAATGCTTCCACAGCAAGCAAAACACAAATTTTGAATAAAGAATTTAGTCTAAATTCCTGGTGAGGGGGCTCTGAGCTGACAGCCAGGGCTGGGATCCAGCACCCAGCAGCCTCACAGCCCCTCTGCCTGCTGTGAGCCCTCAGACCCCTCCAAACCCCTCCTTGCCCAGCTCTGAGAGCAGCCACAGCAGACCATGGGCCAAGGCAGGGCAGGGAAACAGCCCCTGAGAAAAAGGAAATTACCAAACCACTTGTTTCTAACCTGTGCAGGGAGCAGGGGTTTTGAAGCACTTTGGAGCCTTTCTCTGTGGCCCCAAGCCTGCCCAGAGGATGCTTTCCAGCTCTCCAGGCTTTTTCCAGGCACTTGCATCAAAATTTACCATCCAATATTCCATCCTAAAGAGGGAGGAGGCTTCATCCCATCTTCCCAGGCCATCAGGTGAGCGAGGAGGGGGCAGCCAGAGGAGACAGGCACTCTCTGTGAGCCAGAGGTGCCATTTATGGGAACAGTTGAGGGAGGGCTTTGGGGCTCAAGAAAAATCTGCAACTGGGTTTTTTTTCCCATCCCTGGCTCCCTTTCTGGTGATGCTGCTTTGTGGGCAGCACCATCAAACTCATCACCTCCTGCCCCAGCCATGCAGAGGCTTTCCAGGAGGTTCCCAGGCACTGGAGAGCTGCAAAGGGCTGCAGGAAAGCAAACTGGCAGCAAGGAGAGGCAAGAGCTCAGCCAGGCACAGAAGCAGGTGTGGAAAGAGGAGAAAAACAAAGAGAAAATCAAGTTGTGCCCCAAAACCTCAAGGTACAGATCAGTCCTTAATTTTCTGAGATGATTTCTGTATCCTCCTTCCTCTTCCCAGCAGAGTCCAGCTGATTTTTCCCTGCTGGGGGAGGGTTGGACTGTCCCTGTCAGCAGACAGACTGATTGCAATGTGTCACATATGCATATGTATAGGTGTATTTATATGCATGTCTATATATAGGTGCTGCCCTGAGACTCTCTAAGACTCTCCAAGGGCACAGTCCCACATCACCAACCCCCCCTCAAACTTCTCCCTCCCTCACCCCAAACTGGAAGGAGTTTTAAAGTCGGGTTGAAGGTCTTCCATTTCTCTGCTGCCTTGGAAAACTTCCCTGCTGCTGGAAGCAGCATCTCCATTGAGGCACTGCAGTGCTGGCATTCACAAGCTCTGCTCACCCCAACCCAGATCCTGGTAGCAGCACTTCACAGTGAACAGTGTGACAACCCAGTTAGGAACAGGCAGGGTTGGGGAAGAGCCCTGACCTGGAGCAATGGAGTTTCAACTTTGCCTTACAAATAGCAGGAAAAATGAAGCCCATCTCTGTGCTGGGAATGGGGAAGTTCTGCCATGGATGTGGATGGGTGATTTAAGATAAAATGCTTTGAGTGCTGCATCCACCTCTGGGGTCCCAAACATTAGAAGGACATGGACCTGATGGAGCAAAGATGCTCCAAGGGCTGAGGTGCCTCCTCAGGGCTGAACCTTTGGAGACAGGTTGAGAGAGGTGGGGTTGTTCAATCTGGAGAAGAGAAGGCTCTAGGGAGACCTCAGAGCCTCTTCCAGTGCCTAAAGAGGCTCCAAGAGAGCTGGAGAGGGACTTTGGATGAGGATATGGAGTGACTGGACATAGGGGAATTCCTTTAAACTCAAAGAGAGTAGGTTTAGGTTGGAAATTAGGAAGAAATTCTTGATTGTGAGGGTGATGAAGCCTTGGCACAGGTTGCCCAGGGAAGCTGTGGCTGCCCCATCCCTGGCAGTGTCCAGACCAGGTTGGACAGTGCTTGGAGCAACCTGGGATAGTGGAAGGTGACCCTGCCCATGGCAGGGGGTTGGAACTGGAACGGTTTTAAGGCCCCTTCCAACCCCAACCATTCTGTGATTCTCCTGCTGAGTTTGTTTTCAAATCAGAACCAGGAAGCATCACAGACAAGTTACCAGAGGTCTCATCCTACCATAGAATTAGTTTTCTTTCATAACTATTATCTTCCCTTTTTCTCTTGTGTTGTTGGCTCACCCAATCCGTAAGATCGATGCCATATTTTTCTGCTGGTCACCAAAATTTAACTGGGGCTCAGAGGGAGCATTTCCAACCCCAGTGTGTGTGGACACCTGTGCCATTTGGTTTACCCCAGTGTGGAAGGAAATGCCTGGTGTGCTGCCAGCTTCCAGGGTCCCCCCCATCAGATCTATTATTAAAGATACTCCTGCCACTGAGCTCATTAAAAAATACTTTCCTCAGCTCCTTCTGGCCTGGCCCTGCCTCTTTTAAAATTGAACCTTTTAATTTGAATGAATCTTTAATTTGATTTTGTGCTCTCCCCGTAAAGAGCTATTCCCCAGGATCCTTAGGATGAGGAGTAATTTGATAAGGTTTAAAGCGGAAGTGAAGCCATGGAATTGATCTAATTTTGTTAATGTGGCTGCAGGATTTTATTGCCTGCTTGTAGCAGGGTTGG
Organism: Notiomystis cincta; assembly: GCA_013398075.1. Taxonomy (NCBI): domain Eukaryota; kingdom Metazoa; phylum Chordata; class Aves; order Passeriformes; family Notiomystidae; genus Notiomystis; species Notiomystis cincta. The sequence continues at coordinate 180,520 of VZRX01011352.1, read as the reverse complement.
GTGATCATAAAAGAGAGAGGGAGAGTGGGAAGTCCTGGGGTTTCTTGGTCTGAACTGCTCATCTCCAATGGATTTAGCACATGGAGCAGCAAAGGGAAGGGCTCACTCCTGGGTCGGTTTTCTGGCTTTCTCAGGGGGATGCTTCATTTTCAGCTGTGCATTTTTTTGTGCTCAAGCTCTCCATGCAACAGGATACCGGGAGGAAGGGGGAGCAGGGGGAGAATATTTAGCAACAAAAATTAATCCATGGGGACTTTTTGGAAGGGGATTAATGGCTACTTTTAGGTCCTGATCCTATTTCTGGGAAGTAAACAGCCAAAGGGCTTGAGCCTTTTGCCTCTGGAGGAACAAAGGGAGCTGGGGAGCAGAGCCAGGCTGGAGAGGGGCTCTGGATTTTGGATTTGAGTCCAGGTTTGATACTGAACTGGTGAGTGTTGGATAACCCGTGCTGTGGAACGCACTCAGCTGCAAACCCGACCCGGGCCGAGCTCCTCCGACCCGGGGGAACCATCAGCGTGTGCCGCGGTGCGGGGTGACAGGGAATAAATCCCTTCGGTGCCCGGAGCACAGCGCCTTCCCCCGCACAGCCCTCCTCGTCTGGCAGCGGGGCTGGAGGGGCTGCTTCCCGAACGGGGAGCCCTGCGCGTTCCCTTCCTTCCCTCGCAGGGCTCTCCTGATGGCTGCTTAACCACAGCGCCGTGTCTGTCAAACCAAGGCTCGGAAAAGCGTCTTCCCCGCTCCCCATGGCCTGCGGGCGAGCCCTGCCCTGCCCTGCCCTGCTGGCGGGCGGCCCTGGCTCCATCCCGATTCACCGCTGGAGGGGAGGCCTGGCCCCGACCCCGCTCACCCCAGGCGCTTTCACACCAAAACGACAAAAGCCACCTCAGCTTCAGCCGCCCCCAGATGAGCTGGTGCCCCTGGTCTCTCCAGTTGCCAAAATGCTGAAGGCTTTCATTAAAATCTCCCCCACAGGTTGTCTTTCCCCGGGAGCCCTGCCCTGTGTGTGTCCCTGTGAGCAGCTCCTGGGCCAAACGATGCTGCCTTCGATGTCCCACCATGATTTCTCCATCCCCCTCAGGCCAGACCCTGCTCCCTCCTTGCTCTTTCCCTGCTCTCTCTCTCTGCTCTCTCCCTGCTCTCTCCCTGCTCTCTCCCTGCTCTCTCTCTGCTCTCTCCTCCTCTCTCCCTGCTCTCTCCCTGCCAGGGGCTGCAGTTGGGTTTGCGGGTGCAATTCCTTCTCTGGGAACAGCCCAGCTCAGTTACGCCAGGTCTCTCTCCCCCAGCTCCACAGAGCTGGGATCCAGGGGTGGCTGAGGCTCACTGTGACACTCTGGGTCGGTCTGGGGGGCTCTGACTGTGGCAGAGCTGGTGTCACCCTGTCCATGTCACCATCACCACTCGCTGGTGCTGCAGGGTCTGCACCACATGAGCTCCCGTCTCCCATCAGCCAGAAGGGCCCTGCTGGGCTCTGGGCTTCACTTTTCTCCCTGTTCAGGTGCTTAACTGGCACCACAGCATGCTGAGGGCAGGAAAAATCACCATAACCAACCTCAAACTAGTGAGGGGATTAGACTTCCAGTGACTATACCCCATAGGGGTGCACCCAAACCAGCCCCTTGGCTCCTGAAAAGCTCCTGGGCACTCCCTGCATCCTCATGCTCCTCAAGGAGAGCTGAGACCAAGCTGCAGGGTTTTGCCTTCACTTTCCACAGACAATTCCCAGCTGCCCAAGCTCCCCTGCTTGCCAGGACCAGCAGCATTGGCACCCCACTGGGAAGGACACAGCAGGATTGCTCCCAAGGGACATGGATCGTGCCACTTTGGGAGCCTTAAGCTAGACCTAAACCCCAGGCCTGGCTTCCTGCATGAATCTTGTGTAAACCCTCATCTGCTGAAGAGCTCATTTCCCATCCAGGCTAAGTGGACAGCACAGTGGGAAAAAATGCAGCTTTTGTGCTGCTGGATCCAAGTCTCCATCTGTGTTTAAGAGCTGGGCTGCTAAAAACAGGGATGGTGAAACCTGGTTAACCCATGCCTGGCAGCCAAAATGTGCACGTGGCTGTCCCTGTCCTGGCTCTGGGGGTGGGAAGACAGAGGTGCTCCAGGCTTCTTTATTTTTAGGTGCTATCGATACAGATAAAATCAGACTTTGCTGCTGATTTAGATGAAATTTGAACAGCCACACCATTACTGGCCTAATTTTATACCTTTTTGACTCTCCCCCATGTTCCTGCCCTTAAAATGTTTTATGGATTATGCAGCTCCTGCCAAAGGATTTGAGTTTGAAACCTTACTGTATTTTGGCCTGTAAAGATGTTGAATGAACGATTTAAAACTCTGAGTCATTAAAACTGTCTGGGAGAACCTAATGAATGTTATTTACTGTGTTTCCCAGCTCAGCAAAAATCCAACCCTTTCTTCTCCTGCTTTCTATACTTTTCTTTTAAAAACAGCAGCCAAAGTTGTCTGGAAAGCATTCCTTGCTAGAGACAAACTGGATCTGTAAGTGGAAATGTCAGTTTTTAAAGAATCTCCACCACTGCTTTGATGTAACTTAATTTTTTTGTTTGATTGTTCTAATTCAAAAGATTTATCTTCTAGGCTATCTCTTAAAAAAACAGAAATTTAGTGGCTGCAGCTACCTTTTAAAGAAAAAAAAAATGCAAAAAAAAGCTGCCAAATCCTGATCTTTTGATGATAGTCTCTTCAGAAGGCTGCCTAGGTGGGCTGGGCAGCAGTGCCGAGCTGAGTGCAGTTACTCTCCCTTCCTGTGATCCTGGAGAGGTCAGAATAGGACCCCCCATCCTCTTTAATTTCTGTTTGTGTTGCTGAGCTTAGCCTTGGAAATGGAAATCTGACTTGAAAAGAAACTACTTGCGATTAGAGGCTGTGAAAAAAAAATAATCTAATGAGCTGCTGCTTTTAATTCCACATCTGAAAGGCAATCTATTACTGTCTTTTATCACTCCTGTCTCCTATTAGGGAAGCAGTCTCATGCTGGGACTCTTTCAACACCCAGGCAGTTAATATACATTATAATTATTGCCTAATGTATGAATAGCCTGGTGTGCCCAAGTTGCCTGTTCATTTTTACTCAGCTCCTGGAAAAGCCTGTGCAGTGCCTAAGCAGGGCTGGAGGAGGGATCTCAGGAGATTGATAAAGATTTGATTTTAAATTATTTATTTTTTGCATCACTGTTGCCCCGAGGGCTCTGTTTGAGAACAAGTGTGGAGTATTCATGTAGGAAGAGACAATTCCTGTCCCAGAGGGGCTACAGAGTGATGAGAAAGGGAGGGAAAGGAAGGGGAGGAATCCCAGGAGATCAGCAGGGAGCTCGGGAGGTCTGGGCTTAGGGTGCACTTCCCAATGCTGTTAAAAATCATAAAGTAAAACAGAATTGATGGACTTTTAAAAAGTAAGTAATTCTCAAAGTTAAGTTTAAAATACTTTTCGTCCCTGATTTGCAAGTCTCGAATTCCAGGTTATTTAGCCAGTTTTACAGCACAAACTAGAAGGAAAAAGGCCAGCATTTTCAAAGCAACATGCTGTGAATGCAGGCTGCCAGAGCAAAGCCTCCCTGCCCACACCCCCAGAGGGGCCTGGCTGTGCCCTGGGTCCCCAGCTGGGGATGGTGCTCAGTGCCCCGGCCCAGGAGTGACGCTGCCCCTGAGCCCCAACCCCTCCGTGACCCGGCACGTGGGGTTTCAGACAGGCCAGAAGCTCACAGCAGGTTCTGAAAATCCTTTATTCCTCACCACATGTCGGGGACAGCTCGATGCAGTGATGGATTTTTGGTGTAGCAACAAGCACCGGGCAGCGTGGCACAGCTTTATCCACTGAACTCTGATTTGAACCTTCTCTCAAGGCTGTTTGCAAATTCCTGCTTGTCCCTCTTCACCATGGCAGATTCCCAGAGATCCATCCACACCCAAGAATGGTGTGAACCACCACTGAGGGACTGAGGTGTGAGGAGAGCTCAGCTCATCCTGCCAGGAGCCCACATTGGTCACAACACCAGGGAGGGCTGCAGCAACCCGAACCCCCAGGACAACTTATTTGCCCCTTCCTAAAACTCTCAGAGTGCAGTTAATTATTTACAAGCCTTAACACTTAGAGCCACGTGGAGCCAAGGATAGAAGGGCATTAAAATTCCACTTGATGCTCACCAGGCCTGACTAATAAAATAATGTCCAACAAGGACATCAATTAGCTGCCGATTGGCCAACGCTCCGCGAGGCTAATGACAGCTGGAGCGAGGAATTTGAAACCCGAGTCGTGTCTCCAGCCTGCACTGGGGTGCCAGGGATAAAAGGTTACTCATGTGTACCAAATGCAGCGTGAGCTCCTCCATTATTTATGTGTGTCAAACAGACAAGGAGCGTTTCAATGCCTGCAGTGGCTCTATGGTAATTTGTGTTATATAAACAGATATAATCTGGTCATTAATACACATAATTCTGAGGGAGCTGACAATAATGAATCTGGAGTAGGTTATTCCATTGACTTGTTCCCTTGCTAGATAACAGTCTGGGGGAGTAAGGGCTGGTGCACCAGGGCCAGCAGCACCAGGAGCATGGTGGGCTCCATGGTGGACTCTTTATGGTCAGTTCAGGGTGGACTCAAGTTTTGCCCTTTTCATTTTGTCTCAAATTTTTTTCCAGGCCATGGCTATGTAGGGATTTATACTCCTCTTTCACCATCCCAAGTCTCTTCTGTTTGCTGGCTGAAGGCTGCTCACGTTGCATCAATCCCTGCTTGGCACTGCATGTCTCTGGCTCTGGTAAGCTGGGCTGGGCTTGTCAACTTTCCTGCTCTTTCCCACCTCTTGGAAGAATGCTTTCATTAATAGTCAATAAATGAGGGTTTTTTGTAGTGGTGTAACAGGCGTTTTCTGGGAAAGTGGAGGTGGGTGTGTGTGGACATTGCTTAGGGCCTTCTCTCACCACAAATGCACCAGATCTGTGCCTCTCTCTGTAGATTTCCTTCTTTTTTAGGGCACTGGAAAGTGAAGATATCAACTGGTGATGCCTCTCCACATGTGCCACGAGTGGGGCAGCTCAGCTGCTGACTGCTGAGCCGAGAGTGGCTCGTGGGATGTGTTTAGATGAGCTGATTTCCCTGCAGCTGCAGTGGAAATGGGAGCAGCTTTCTGGGTCAACAGTAGGACAGCCATGAGACATCAGTCCCCCACTCTGAAAGGAGGATCTGCCATTCCCTCTTGGGAAGGGGGCTCCAGTCAGGGAGACAGGGAGCAGAGTGGTGCCTTGTCCTGGAAGTGAGCCTGGCTTGTGCTCACTGAGCTGCCCCGGGCTCACCCGTGCTCTGGATCTGTCTCCATCAGTAAAAGGTTTCACGACTAACTCTGCCCTTCTGGTAACTCTGAGGATGTTTTGGGAGCTCCCCAAGGGGCTGCAGCTGTGCCAAAGAGCAGGGAAGAGGCTGAGCATTGTTTGTATGGAGTTTCTAAACCGGATTGGCAATAAACAATCTGTTAACAAGCCCAGATGAGGTGGGTTTGGGAGTGTCCAGCTGGAAAGGCAAACTCTTGATCCCACAGTGAGTTCCAAGCCCAGGAGCTGTAGGGGAGTGTCTGCAAGATCCTGTCCCACCCAATGCCCTGGTCCTTCTTGCTGCTCCAAGGACAGTGTCCAGCAACAACAGCACAGGCTCCTCCTGAGATTTAATCTCAGGGATCCAGGAGGCCAATCCAGCTGCTCTTGAGGAGGACAGGAAAGATCTGTTTGCCAATGGCACAACTGGCTCATAACTACCAGTGGAGATGGGGGAGAGATTTACTGTAAGGCTACTCCCAGTGTTTTAGGTGTTGCACCCATGTTGTTGTTACCCAGTGTTACCTCAAACACTTTCTGGCCATTCCCCTGCATGGAAATTCCCAGAGCTGCTTCTGTTAGCAAAGCATCAAGGGGAAATTGGAAGGCAAAGGCCCAGCATGGGCAGTCCTGCCTTGCTGCAGGTCGTGTACAAACCCCTTTATTTAAAAATATCTAATCTCTGCCTAATGATCACCCTACTTCCCACTGGGGGGAAAAGTCTGCCATCAGCCCTGGGTGATGTCATTTTACCCTCTGGCTGTTTTCAAAGGACACACACCAAAACTGGTGCTTTTCCACTGCTGCCTTTTCTGCAGGGCTATTGCCCCCTGCATGGAAAAAAAGAAGTTTCTCTGTACTTTAAAAAAATTTGCTGCAATTGCCCTAATTCTCTTGGCTGTCTCCTACTCTTTTTTTTTTCCAATATGGATGATCTATAGATCCTACCTCTGTATTTGTACTCACTGCCTTCAGCATCTCTGTTCCCCATTTGTTTATAAGGGATATTTCTATTTTCCTCTTGATGAAGAGGTGTTGTTTTAACCACTGGAATAGTCCCTCAGTTGTCAGATTGTGGCTTTTGGTCAGTATTGAGAAATAGTCTTCAATATCCCCCAATTATCATTCTCGAGATTTTCTTTTGTTTGTTTGTTTGTTTGTTTTCTGTTTAAATTCTTTATCTGAACTGATTTAGCTCATGATGGTTTTCAGATTGGTAACAGCAGCCTGAGAGAGCAGCAAGGCAAAGTCTGACTGGGTTTGATTTTATTCCATCTGCACATAACAAATGTTTTCAAGTGGCAATCACTTCCCACCTAAGCTACTGTGTGTTTTCAGTGCTGTGATCAAATTCTCTGTATCTGCCAAGAATAAAGGTCTGATCCACAGTTCTCCCCTGTTGGATGTGTGAGTTCTTTTGAGATAGCAAATAATCACCATCATCTCTCACAAACACGGCGCCTGTCTCTGTGCTGGAGGCAGCTTTCCTGCAGATTTGCTCCATTTGAAGTTTCCCCATGACAATCTGGCCCTTTTCCCCTCCTTGCCTTTGGCAGCTGCTCAAGGGGATGTTCAGATGGTTCACAGGTTTGATTTTGTGCTCCACTGCTGGTCTGTTTTGTACTTTCTATTTTAGATGATTGAGCCATCAATTTTCAGATTCATTTACTACTGAGTCAAATGACCTGGATGCTCATGATCCCATTTCTAACAGGTCCCCATCTTATCCCCACTCCAGCCTCCCTAAAAGCCATGATTTTAACACTCCAATGAGCTTCCCATCAGGTTTCCACCTTTCCAGCTAGGCCAAATTTTTGCCTGTACAACAGAGATTCCTGTTTATTAGCCAGGACCTACCTTTGGTGAATAGGTGATGAAAGCGTTTCTCTCCACTTCCTTCTTTACTTTGATTAATTTTGTTCTCAGCACCTTCATTCCGTGCTAAATGAGTTTCCATTTGTTCCCTCTTTGCACCTTTCCCTTTTGTTGTTAGTTTAACACCTCCCTGCCCAAGACAGCCTGCCTTTGCCTCAGAAAATTGGTTTCTAATTTGGGAAGGAAGCTACCAAAATCCTCCAAATCCTCTCACGGAGGTAAGTGCTCAGTAAACAACACTCATCTTGCCATTTCCATGCTCAAAAACCTTCTGTTTTTCTTTATCTACAGGAGAAAAGAGATCTCTGAGAGCTCCTTTAGGAACCTTTTTTACATCCTTTCAAGTGATGCAGCCTACAAAACGTGAGAGAGGCTGGGATTTTGGGACATTGGTGCCAGTACTGAGCTGCAGCTGGACTCCTGCCTTCCTGTCTCAGTGTCCTGCCTGCTGGAGCCATCACAAGGTAGCTGTGGCTTTCTTTTGGAATGGATCCAATCCCTTGGAAAGATGGGTTGAGTAAATTAGCAGGAAACTAACCCGGGTGGAAATTGAGAGTTTCCCACTGTGTTTTTCTCTCTGGAACATTTCTTCTGGATAGGAATGATACCATGGGGTGATTCCCACGGATCACCCCATTGATTTTGGCTGCCTTTGGGAAAGATGCTTCCTCTCCTTCCCAGACCTTAAGCATCTGTGCAACTCCTACTCATCAGCAAACATTCCAGCAGATGCCAAGCATCCCTTGGACTCCCACCAGGTGAGAGCCACACACATGCTCAGGTGCTCCACGGAGCTGGGGCCTCTCTAAACAAGAAGAGACCATTAGTTTTGGCTCATTAGCCTAACTGAGCTGACTGTTAAATCCCACTCCTCCCGCCACTTTCTGCAAAATAAACTTAGAAATGAGCCATCTTTGCAGCTGTGACGAGTAATAAATCCAATTAATTTCCATGTCTTTAGTGTTAATATATGCATTAGACGTGTCAGCGCTGCCTTTTTGTTTCCTTTGTGGAAAAGGTTGTCTCAGAGATTCCCTTCTAATTAAATGGGAATTTAATCCTTTGTGGATATTTTCCTCCAGGAAGCCACTTGCTGAGATGCAGAATCTTCAGTCCTAGGGAGTTTTGTTACTGTTTGTTAGGGAGTTTTTTGTTTCTTTCTTTTTTTTTCGTCCTTTTTTGTGCATATGACAACTACTATCACAACAAATCCATACTTCCCCTGCTAATGCAAGAGTTAAGGAAAAAAACTCCACTTGGTCCCGTGAAGATGTCACCAAACAAAGCAGAAAGCGAGGCACAGATGCAGCTCTCTTTGAAATCTGCATAGTAATGACTGTTTACCCTCCTTTCTCCATCACTGAGGACTCCAACACAAAGGGTACAGTAAACAGCTGTGTGGGATCCACGGTCAGATCCATTAGCAGGATGAAGCAGTGGCTGAGTGCAAGCCTCATGCCAGTGGCTCAGGCCGAGCTGGGAGGAAAACCGCAGAGATCACAGCTCGGAGGCCCAGCCTGTTGGAAGTGTTGCTGGTAATGCTCTCGGTTACAGGGAGATCAGAGCCCCAGCACAGATGGAAGGGCAAAGTGCACGGGCTCCAGAGAATCCTTTGAAAGTTTATCAGCCCTTGTACTCCAAAAACTGCCCGTGGGTGCCTCAGAGCTGTGTGTCACAGAGTGCAGCCCACTCAAATATTGAGCTACTGGTGCAGGTCTCCAGGCACCCTGGGCTCTGTAGACAGAAGAAGAAGCTGGAACTTGGATCCTGTGCAGAAGCCACTTTTAATTATGTCACAACCAAGAGAAAATCGGCCCAGAAGCCAAATTTACATGAACAAACTCTGCTGCCAACCTCCTTTCCTGCTCCTGCTGCCCCAAGTCTAACCTTTCCTCTCCACCCTTACAAATATTGCAAACTCCCAGCTCCATTTTCTGAGATTTCCCAGAGCACGGCGGATTCTTTTCTTCCTGCCTGTCTCTCCTGTTACATCCAGGAATGGCTGTTTCTCCTCCCAAAGGTTATCTAGGTTTGGAGCCTCCTCCCCACGGACACAATCATAAGGTCTCTGATGAGGAACAGCGGGTCTTTGTTCATTCTCAGTGCACAGGGGCTGTAAATCCTCGGAGGGTGACCAGGGAAACCAAGAGCTGGCTGCCCCAATAAATCTCCCAGGGTGGCTGCTGCCGTGCTCTCTGAGAGCTGCAGGTTCCCAGTGCAGTTGTGGGATAGAAAATAAACCAATGTATGCACTAGGGAACAAGAAGGAAGGATGGGTTTGGTCACTTTAGTTAAAAGGTTGCCTGGATAAGCTGCTGGGAAAGGCAAGAGAGGGTAACAGCCTTTGGAGCTTTCCCCTGCCTCTTGGCTAATCCAGCGTGGGTCACCAGGGCTTTGTGCACTAAGCTGGAAGTGCTGGCAAAACCCCTGCTGGGGTAAAGCCAGGGTTACACCCACACTGGGGCTGGGTGCACTCACCTGGACCTGACCTGGGGTCTGGGGACAGCTGGGGAGGGCTGAGTGGAGCAGTACAATCCAACCAGCACCCTGCAGTCTGCATGTGGCTCTTAGGCTGGGTCCAACCCCTCCCCACCATTTCACAGAATCGTACAATATCCTAATTTGAAAGTGACCCACAAGGATCATCGAGTCCTGGCCCTGCACAGGACAACCCCAGGAATCCCACCCTGTGCCTCACAGTGTTGTCCAAACACTTCTTGAACTCTGGCAGGCTTGGTGCTGTGACCACTTTCCTGGGGAGCCTGTTCCTTTTATCTTGCTCCAGCTTCAGAGAGGTTGAGAGAGGACAGGGAATGGCCTGCAGGGCACTGAGTGACACCCAGGAGCCAAACCCTTGTTATTGTACCAACACTGCCACCCAGTCCTTCCCAGCGCTGTGGCCCTCTGTGCTTGGTGCCTTCAGGGGCCTGCCCATGCCAGGTGAAGCTCTTGCCTCATCACAGCACTGCCTGGTGTCTCTTGCAGTGCAGTGGGGCAATTCTGAGGGCACTGCCTGGTGTCTCTTGCAGTGCAGTGGGGCAATTCTGAGGGATTCTTGCTCCAGGATGTCACCCATCTGCAGAGCTGGGAAAACACCCGAGGGACCAGCACGCCTCGGCATCGCCACCCCAGACACAGAGAGGCAGAGTCTGAGAGCCCCACAGAGCCCAGCCCAGCTCTGACAGCACTGCTGGGCTGCCAGGAGCTGCTGCTTGACTTGCTTTAATTATTTATTGCCGTTTTCCAAGTCTGCTCCTTCCCAGGAGTAATCCTTGTTCCACTGTGTCATCCAGTGGTGTGAAGGAGCCTGATTTTGTGTCAGTAGTGCCAGATGGTGACTGGTCACATTCATGTCCAGGTGCCAGCTCTGCTCTCAGCTCTGTGCCTTAGCTCAGACAGGTCTCCCCATTCCTGCTTCCCATTTGGTCAGATGAGGTGCTCTCTCTTCATCTGCCTCTGCAATGAAGGATTCTTGGTGTTTCCAGCCCAAAACTTGCTTTTTGTGCAGAGCAGGCACAGTGGAAAGCACATTCACAGGGNTGTAAACATTCCGGCTGCAAGGTCAGGCGAGCCGCCGTGAAGAGTCCTCCCGGCTGCAGTCCGAAGGCACAAAAAAACCTTCCAGCAGGCGATGGGGAATACAAGATCATCCCACACACTCCACCCCTTATTCCATATCGCCCATTTGCTGACTAAACTGATACACTAACTCTAAACACACACGTATATATGTATGTATATATGTATGCATGTATGGCGTCCCTGGGTGGGCAGGTGTCATCCCTGCCTGTCCTCATCACTGGTGTCCTTGTCAGTCTCTGTGCCAGACTTTGGCTCTGGCTGCCCAGGAAGCACCAGAGTGTGGAAATATGAGGAACATGGTGGCTTTTGTGGCAACAGCATGGAACAGAAAGCAACAGCACATGCCCTAGGAGAAGTTCAAGGCAGGGTTGTCTGTCACATCAGGGACACTCAGTGAGTACCACCACCAGAGACCCCTCAGACAACCCTCCAAGACCATAGAAGGGCTTCCAATAAGGGACAGATGCATGTAAATTAGTAGGAAAAGTGCTGCTTATGGATGAGCTAGGAAGTGTGCTGTGATGAATATGTGATCATGATGGAATGAATTCCCTGTTGTAAAGTTTCACGACACACCTTGATTAGAGGAAATATCCCCTGGATGTCCTGCATGCTGAGAATAAAGAATGCCTGCTTTCTAATACCTCAAATTGTGTTAGAAACTTTGTTTATAGCCAATTTCAGTATCATGCCCAGCAAGGAAAGGCCTGCTGGTTCCCTGGGCCTCTTTTTGCTCCAAGTGACAGCTCCTCATGAGCCCTGTAGCCTTTGGATGCTCCTTCCTCCTCTTGTCTTCTGGCAACCACTTCATAAGCAAATCCTTCAGTGATGCTCTTACTGGCAGGCCCAAGATGCAGCTATTTGAATTCTGCCTTTTGTTTTTGGCCAGGTTCATTTTCTTCCCCTTCCAGGCCATTGGTTATGCCTGTGGAGGGGGCTCCCAGCTCCTCCTGCTGCCTCAGACATCTGACTGCCACTTGCCCTGCTTGCCCAGACAACTGGCAGTGCTTTTGTTTTCAGTCTCCCTGGAACAAGCCTGGCCTTTTATTTCACAGCTCTGTTCTGCCCTGCCAGCAGCCCTGAAGCTCCCTTGTCAAAGCAAGGGAGGAGAAGAGTTATGCTCCACACACTGAGATGTGGCTGGCACTGGTGTGAGAAGGGAAGCAGGCCTGGATTTGGCCATGTGGCCCAGATGTTTTGGGTTTGATTTATTTGTTTGCTACTTTTCCTGATGCCTGCTGCTCTGCTCTGGAGGTTTGTGTTAGAAGCAAATTAGAATTAATAAAGGAAAAAAAACCCACCAAAACGACGGGGAAGAAGAAGAAGAAGAACAGAAAGTGTTGGGGGAAGCAGTGACATTTGGAAATGTACACGAGGCAACGTGGTGATGTTTGCTTCAGTCTGCTGAAAGCTTGAGACAACAGCTTGGAGGAGGATGGAGGATCTCCCTCTTGGCTGTCAGCCCTTTCCTCTGCTGCATCCCCTGGTGGGCTCGGAGCATGCTGGGCTCGCTCCCTTTGCCCTTTCCCCCTGCAGCCACCACGTGGCATTTGGATAATAACCAGACCTGAGGATTTCACTCAGTTCTGGCAGTTGTGCTGCAGAAGCTTTAAATTTTTGGAGGAGCAGCCAAACTGGAGGAGCTTTGCAAATCCTGCACACTCCAGGGCTGAGCATCCACCCACTGAACACTGAGGTGGAGCTGGGGAAAGCATCATCAACTCAAACCTTGCACAGAAACAGGGTTTAACAGCTCCCTGCCTGCACTTCAGTCTCTTTAATGAACACAAGCACAGATCAGAGTGAGGCACAAGCTGAAAAATTCAGATCCTGATCCAAAATATGAATGTGCCAGCACTTGTAGTTCTGGAGCTGGAGTCTGACTCACTTGCAAACAGGGACCCTGTGCAAAACATGGATCAAGGTTTGAATTCCTGTCCCTTCTCCAAAATTAAAGATTGAAGAAATTCAGAAATTCTGAGAACTCAGTGTTTTGGTTCTGGGCCATCTAAGAGGGGTGAAGTATGTGCTTAAGTGCTTGGTTGAATAGGAAGAGACTTGAGCACGTGCTTAATGTTATTAAGTGCTTAACTGTTTTTGTTGAATCAGCCCCCCCCCCC
>VZRX01011352.1:66193-158576 GCA_013398075.1 Notiomystis cincta | reverse complement strand
GGAGGGGCGAGAAGGGAGCTGGGAACGGCCGCGGGCAGCATCCCCGCCCCGCTGTCAGCCCGGCACGGCGCGCAGGTGAGGCGGCGGGCCGGTGACAGCTCGGCGGCGGACGGGTCGAGCCGGCCTTGCGCCGGTGGCCGCGCAGTTCCCTCCGGGTCCCGGAGCCAGGCCGGCGGTGCCGCTTCCATTCATGGCAAGAGAGGCGCCGCCGTTGCCATGAATGGAAGTTGGGAGCCAGCGCCAGGGTCGCAGCCCCGAGAGGAGGCAGCGGGCGCTCGGGCACCGGCAGGATCGGGCCCGTAAAGAAGGGATGCTTTTGTTGGAGGACGCGCTTTGGCGCTGATGTGGGAAGAGATGGAGGGCGGCATGAAGCGGCAGATCATTTTTCAATGAAAATAGCGTACAGCTGTGCCTGGCGCTCTTTGTGCGCGGCTCAGCGTTTGCTTTCACCCAGGGAGAAGTTGGATTGCGTGATTTATTTCCCTGATTTTTTCTTTTCCCCACCCCCAGTTTTTCCTCCCCCCCCTTTTTTTTTTATTAACCTTTTGGATTAGTTAAGTTAGGGTTATTTCCTTCTTCGAAAGATAAAAATAAATGATTTTTTTTCTGCTGAGAAGGGGCTGGCTGCCGGCCGAGAGCCGTAGTGAAAGATCGCGGAATCATTACTCAAAAAAAAAAAAACAAAAAAACCCAGAAAAAGCCGGGGATTTGTGGTAGCACTTTAATTTGTGCACTTGACATTGCAGATTGGAACCAGATGCGGTGCTGGCTGGGGGAGGGGGCGCTGGTGGCAGTAGGTGGCGCAGCGAAGTCATCCCTTGAACCCATCACCTCCGCCAGCCTGGCTGCCTGCCAGCCCCGGCTCCCGCAGGAGTGGGGGAAAGGTTTGGGATCACCCCTTGGGTTCTCCAAAGGATGGTCTTAATCCCCAGCTCGTCTTCAAACAGTGCTTGCCAAATGCTTTCAGTATTTGCTCTCCCTTTGCTGGACAGGGCTCTGAGCAACCTGGTCTAGTGGGAGGTGTCCCTGCCCAAGGCAAGGAGTTTGGAACAAGATGATCTTTAGGGTTCCTTCCAACACAACCCATTCTATGATTCTCTGCATGGCCCTCTCCATTGAGGAGACTGTCCTGGATTTAATGGGTTTAGAACTAGTCCAGCTGTGAGCATCAAAGCTCATTGCAATGAATGTATCAGAGCACCCCTGGGTGCCAATCAAATGATGCACTCGAAGAAACAAAAGTAGGTGAACCTTCCTCCCGCCTCTTCCACTTTCCCCAAAGCCAGAGCAATTAAAGGGTATGAAGCTGAACAGATGATGGATAAGCAACATTATAATACACAGGGGGAAACTGATTGTGTTGACCGTGGGTTAATGAGTGCCTTGCAAAATAATTTCATATTGCTTATTTTATGCCATCAAATTACCTTCATAAATAGCCTTAAAATTCATCTCGCAGCAATTTCATGCAATTATAATGGGAGAAGAGGAAGAATTACTCTTCCTTCCTGCTGCAGTGCAAAACTAATAAAAGGGCTGTGATCCCAGCCCTGGGAATCTTGCTCTCTGGATGGTAGACTCTAAGCTCTTAATGTGCAGCAGGACAAGGCGGTTCCCACACCACGGGCACTTGTTGGCAGAGCTGTTTGGTGCCATTGTGTGAGCAGATGTGATCTTTGACTAACCCCAGTGTGGTGGGGAACGTGCCCTGCTAGGCTGGCACGGCCGTCCTCGCCCGCTCCATGTGCACAGGTCTGGTTTGGCCCTGTTGCACAATCCAGCTTTGTTCTTCCAGCTGTGGTCAGCACAGCCTGTTGGGCTTCCTGAGCTGTGGAACATGCTCCTCATGCAGAACTGGCTGCAACAGTTGGGATGCAACACTGGGATGAAGTGCCTGCCTAATTCTTCAGTTAAGTATTTATCCAGAGCATCCATCTAAAATGTCAGGGCTTTGTTCGGTTTTTATATAAAAGAATATCGACCAGGTGTTTCACAAGGCTTAGGTGGAGAAGGCTGTTGGTCTTTGGGACCCCTTCACATCTGCCCCACTGAAGGAGCTGATGTTCTTTGTCCTCTTCTTTTCCAGAACTGCTTGAGGAGGAGGGATGCTGGGTTATTAAATCAGTTACAAGAGCTGGATAAGCAAATAAGTGATCTGCGCCTGGACGTGGAAAAAACGACAGATGAGCACCTGGAGACAGACAGTCGTCCAAGTTCAGGTAAGGGCAGTGCTCAGCAAAGAGCAGCCTCACTTGGTACTTGGAATTAAACTGGCTGTAGATTTTAGTGCTGGAGTTTTCAGTACTGTGACAGTAAATGTCTACAGCTCGTTCACACTCTGATAATTAATTCCTTCTAACAGAGTTCACTGGAAGGGCTGCTCTTTGCTTCTTGCAGAGGAGCATTTCAAGCTTAATCAGATTTTTAGTGTTTGGGGGCATTTGTTTTTTCAAGGCCACCTTCATCTTAGTTCAAAAAGTTCTGATTGTTGTGTATATTAGGGAGGAGGCTGAAGGAAAAATGGTGAAAAGAAGCACCACCATCAGGAGGAAGTTATCAAAAGTGGTCATACAGCCAGAAAGGAGCATGGAATCAAACAATATCACCCCCCATATATTGAATTTCATCTCATTCTAACTGTGTTGAAGCCAGTAAGTGGCATTTAGCTATGGGGAGCCTTTCCTAGAGGCCTCTAGACTTGTTCTGAACACACTAAAAAGTGGAGAATCCTCCAACTTGCAATTGTTAAAGCCATTCCAGATTTCTAGTCTGAATCTGACTTGTTCCAGCACTGATGTTTTTATATCCTTTTCTCCCCTTAAGAAAGGTCTTTTCTAATACCCAGCTTTTCCTCCTCTTGGAGGTGCTATACAGTATAATTCCTGGCTTTTATTCGATGAGCTAAACAGGTCAAGTTCTTGAAGTCATTCATTTTAAGGCATTTTTCCAAGCTCCTAAATAGCTTGGTGGCCTCTTTCCAATTTTTTAGCTTTGTTTTAAGCGTGCTGGATCCAAGAACTGGGCTCACCCTTCCAATGTTTCTTACCAGGGCCATGTAGACTGCTGAAGTCATTTCCCTGCTGCTATTCATTAGTCTCTTTGTACATCCAACAATCTCATTAGCTTTTTTTTTTTTTTTTTTGCCATATCATTAAGCTTGATTGAGCTGCTTTTCCATGCTGACTAAGCCCTTTCCAGGATTATTGTTTTCCAGGATGCATCCCCATTCTGTAGGCATGCTCTGCATTCCTTATTCCTAAATGAACAATTTAAGTTTTGGTTGTGGTGTGACATTTTTCCTTGAGTAGTCCCAGTTTACCAGGAAATTTAATTTGATGCGTCTGCACGTTATTTACTATTTTTCTTCTTTCTTGTCATCCACAAATACTATGTTTGTCTTCAGAATTTTGAGGAAAGTAATGGATAGCACTGGGCCCAACACTTTCGTAGTTAAGTAATAGTTGGAGACCCTGTCTTGGAAGTATAACACACTATTAAAGGAATGGGCTGCCAAATATAGCCTTGTTGCTAAAATCTGAAAATCCCTGTAAGGGTTAGAACCCCAACCCTTGTAAAGTTAAAAAAATTCCATGTGCTAAGATAAGTTCTGCTCTTTTAAGTGCTTTACTTTTAAACAAAGTAAATTCATGGCAATAAGGACATTACAAAATTGTGGGCTGTTTTGGGGGTGACTGAATGAAATCCCATAACTGCTTGTGTCAGAGTAAGCCAACTCAAACACCAGCTTGACTGCCTTTCTAGAGACACAAATAGTAACTTTGTGTAGACATAACTAATATAAATCCAAACTCTTATTTTTATAGGGTTTTATGAGCTGAGTGATGGAGCTTCTGGATCGCTTTCCAATTCATCTAACTCAGTCTTCAGTGAGTGTTTATCCAGTTGCCATTCTAGCACTTGCTTTTGCAGCCCTTTGGAGGCAACACTGAATATCTCAGATGGACGCCCTAAATCTGCAGGTATAGTAAAAGCAGGTCGAATACATCATACTCCAGGAGGTGGCTTTGCCTTTGGAAATACTGCCTCAGGAGTACCTGGGTTGGATTAACCCTTCTTCCTTTCATGTGCCATATTATGCTCTGTAAAGATCCCAGTGCCTCTCACCTACGTGGGTCTCGAGGCAGGACTGTTTGCCCCAGCCTCACACGTGAATATGTCACTCTAAACACATGAAAATGGCATGTGAAGCTATGACAGCTGCTCCACCCAGCAGAGGGCAGTGGTACCTGCACACAGAAACACATCAGTCAGCTGATTTCTCGTGGTTTCCTTTAGAACAGCATTTTTAGTGAAAAGCAATAATTAACGATAGCTCGTAGCCATGTCAGCATCAAGGACACAGAGTAAGGAGCTAGCTGCAGTTTTGGGGGGTCAGGGCATGTGCAGGTCTGTTTTCAGCAGTCATTTGTCAGTTCTGATGGTCCTTGACCCCCAGGTGAGCACAGTGAGGCGTGTCCTGCATTTATATAGTACAGACAAATGGACATCCTGAACAGGGCAGATGCATTTTGTCTCTTTGGCAGAGAGCTGTGAACTTTGCTTGGACACCAGTGTGAAGATGCAAGCCTTGATGTGTGGGATGGTTCAATAGGAAGGCCTCCTCTGTTCTCCAGAAAAAACACTTCAGTAGGACTGTTGAGATCAAGTGTTATTGACTGCAGACATTTTCCAAAGCTTTAGCTCATTCTGGGTTGGGGAAGATTATTCCAACCACAGTATTTCCCATTTGCATTCTGCTATTTAAGGTTAACTTAGTGATTTGTTGTGAATCAAGGACAGAATAATTCATGCTCTTCTGTTTCTGAACTGGGAAAATACAGCCTGGGATACATTCATTCTGAGATGCTGACAAGTCCTCTTAAGTTTTCCTGTGAGCAGCTTGAGGTAATTTAATGCTCCCTGTTGTAAGGTATATGTGATCTTCATGGGCCATACATAAAAAAACCCAAACAAACCACAAGGAATTCCAGCTGATTGCATTCCTATTTTTTTCTGTATACACCACGAAAACTTAAATCTCTCATTATTCATACAGTCTCACTTCCAGAGATGAAATTTCACAAACTGGCAAGTTTCAAAAATGTCTTTTTGTCAACATTCCTTGAAGCCAACATAGAATTTAGGAAATGTGGGAAAACTGAGAGGTGATCTGGAGGAAGTTTATGCCCTTAACTTCCCTGTTCTCCCTCTCCTGCTCACACAGGAACACCATTTCTATCAGCAAGTTTCATCAGTGCCCATGAGACCTCTTTGAAATAAGCCTTAGATAAGTGATGAGCACTGAGCATTCAAATTAGAGTACCCTGGCTGATGTTTCCAGCCCAAAGGCAGAAAACAGGACTGGCAGAGGATCATTTAGATTGTACCCCTACCCAAGAAGACAAGGGCAACTTAAGCTTAAAATAATAATAATAATCTTAGGTGCTTGGGTGGAAGCTCTACTTTTAAGGTCGCTTACCTCTCTAGTAAGCTCCTTAGCCATTAAATCTGACTCATGCATCTTGAAACACACTGGATTTCTCTGGCAGAACTCTCTTTGCAGAGCCAAGGCTAGGATGTCAGCTGGATTGACCTACACTCCTTTTACTTGTGTGAAAACATGAGCCCATTTCCCATTCTTTAACCTCTTATCACTCAAAAGGAGCATCTGTTATTACTATTAGCTTTGCTATAAATACTGTGATAATAATAATAGTAACAATAATAAAAACAACAATAAAATTAAATCTGGATTTTTTTTTCCTAACCTGAGATATGCTTGAAAGAATCTGGAAGTAAGAATTGTCAATAAGCTACAAGAATTAATTGTTCTCTTGTCTGTATTTTTTATGTTTCTCTTTGGATTTAGCAAAGTAAAATATAAAATTCATATGTGCTGAGGCCTGCAGAGAGTTTCACAGGTGACTGTGTAACTGTATAAGAGACCTTGCAGACTTCTGGGTGGCTTGAAAGGAAGATAGGAAGATCTTAACAACCTGGGCACAGGTTTGAAACCAATGTACATGTTCTCGTTAGGGCTGTGATTTTTATTTTTTTAACCATGTGGCCACAGTGGGGTAAATCCCACATAGACACAGTGACAGGGAGACCCACAGAGGGATAGTGCTGCTTTTTATATTGCTTGAACAGCACCCCTAGCTGCAAAATTGCTGCTGCTGTAGTTAAAGCTTTGCATCGTGTGCGTAGATGGACCGGCGTCCTTGGCAGCACATTAAAAACGTAGCACAGCGGTCCCTGGCAGGCTCTCTAAACTCTTCTAAAATGCCTTTCAGATCTCATAGGCTGGATGGACTATAATAAGGAAGGCCAGCATGAGGACCAGACCGCAGGCTCTGTCTGTCGCTCTTTATCCACACCGCACTCAAATTCCCTCGATGTCGTTGCAGATGTACATCCCAAGTACCAGTGCGATCTGGTGTCTAAAAACGGGAACGACATCTACCGCTACCCCAGCCCGCTCCACGCCGTGGCTGTGCAGAGCCCCATGTTCCTCCTCCCCGTGACTGAGAACCCCCAGCGAGAAGAGGAGAGGCTCGCTTGCGATATGAGCGACGTTTGCACCCCCTCCGAAACGGACTCGGGACAATCGGCCGGCGCCTTCCCCCCGCAGAGCTCCTGGCCGGCTCCGTGCCCTTCCACCAGCAAGAGGATAGACAGCTACATCTTAAGCCTGGTTCAGAAAAAGACTCATGCAGTAAGGACTAACAAACCCCGCACGAGTCTCAACGCCGATGCCACCAAAGGCATCTTGAGGCACGGGAGCATGTGCGTCCGGCAGCCGGCGGCGATGGTGGCCCACGGCAACGTGGTGAACCTGAAGAGCTCCAAGACGGCGTGTTTGCCTCCTGGTGGGACCCCCGCTCCAGACCACACGGCTCCCTCCCCGTTAAAGCAGAGGCCAAGGGAGCCAGCTGGGGAGCAGCTGGAGACCAGGAAGGCCCCTTTGCCGTCAGCTTTCCCACCTGGCACAACAACGGAACTCCAGAGCAAGCACCCGCCACGGGGCGTCAAACCGGCACCGCTGGAGCTGGGCCGCGGCGCCGCGGCCACGGCCGGGGATGTCCCCAAGGAGAACAGCCAGCTCTTTGCTGTGTCTCCCAAAGAGACCCCGGGGAAGGCGGTGGTGCTGCAGCCAGAGAACAGGGTCAGCCAGCCTCCCAAAAAGATCCTGTTGAAGAGCAGCTTGCAGGCAGCTCGCTCCTCGTCGCCGGCTGTCGAGGAGAGGCCCGCGCTGGATTTCAAGAGCGAGGGCTCTTCCTCGCAGAGCCTGGACGATGGGCTGCTGGTGAACGCTCAGTACATCCCGGCCCAGCAGCAAAGCATGAAGCTTCACAAAGGCACCCGGAACGTCAAGATCCTGAAAAGCTCTGCCTTGAAACACAGGTCCCACCTCGCCAACGGGGTGGAAAACAGCTCACAGACCTTGCGGGAGAAAGCCAAACCGGTCGGCAAGAAGTGCCGCTTTCCCGAGGAGTTGGATACAAATAAGAAACTGAAAAAGCCCTCGTCGCGGGGGAAGAGAGGCGGCGCTTTGCCGCTGGAGCCGGGCCTCCCGGGCCGGCAGGCCGGCCTGCACAGGTCCGCCCTCCGCTCCCACGGGCACGGCAGGGAGGTGGTGGTGGCCAAGCCCAAACACAAGCGTGCCGACTACCGCCGCTGGAAGTCCTCGGCCGAGATCTCCTACGAGGAGGCCCTGCGGAGGGCGAGGAGGAACCGGCGGGAGGGCGTGGGGGTCTACTCGCAGGTGCCCCTGCCCTACGTCAGCCCCTACGCCTACGTGGCCAGCGACTCGGAGTACTCGGCCGAGTGCGAGTCCTTGTTCCACTCCACCGTGGTGGACACGAGCGAGGACGAGCAGAGCAACTACACCACGAACTGCTTTGGAGACAGCGAGTCGAGCCTGAGCGAGGTGGAGTTCGTGGGGGAGAGCACGACCACCAGCGACTCTGATGAGAGCGGGGGCCTGATTTGGTCCCAGTTTGTCCAGACGCTCCCCATCCAAACGGTCACGGCGCCGGAGCTGCATGAAAATGCAGCCAAGGCCTTTGTCAAAATCAAAGCCTCCCATAACCTCAAGAAGAAGATCCTCCGCTTTCGGTCAGGCTCCCTGAAGCTCATGACGACCGTCTAGTGAGGTGACTTGTTGGAATGTATCTGCTTCTGCTTTCGGAAGCAAGGTGCTTTTTTTTTGTACATATTTCCACAGATTTTTTTTTTTTTATACAAATATTTAAAACTTAAGGTAAATTATGTCACTTGTCTTCAGAACTTGGGTGGATACTAGTGCCTTTTATGTGGAAATAAAAGACCGTTACACTTGTTTTAAAAAAACCAACAACACAACACTGCCATTTCAGTGGTGAACAGCCTCCAGCACGTGGTGTCAGAAGGCTTTGAAAAAAGGCCAATGTTTCTGGGAATGGATCTCCCTTGCCTAGTTTTTCCAGTTCTGGGTCTTATACAGGATATCGACAGCTTAAGGTCATAAGTTTTTAGGGAATAAAGGGGAGGGAGTGAGGGTGGTTCTTCGTGTTTTTGCTTGTCCCTTTCTGCTGCTGCTGTTGCCACATCTTGAACTTTTTCCTTCTGGTATTCTTGTCTGGTTTTTTTTTTCTTTTCTTGTTGATTCTCTTCTTGAAACTCACTCCTGTCCTCCCCCAGCCTTCCCCCACCAGGAAAGGGCTCCTGTTCAATCTGTCTCCAAGGCTAAGTTGCCTTCCCTGGCGTGCACTCTGCTCCGATCTCCTGGGAGTCCCGCTGCGGATGGCGGTGGTGTCCAGAGTAAACTGCTGGAGCAGCTGACCAAGGCTTAGTAACTTCATTATATTGTGTAAAACTGCTTTTGAAAAAGAAAAAAAAATCCCATATGCATGTCACGTGCATGAGTATCAGTAGTTTTAATATTCCTGTTGATGACCAATTTACTGTACATCATCAATGGCTGTTTTTATATATATATCATTGTGTAAATTAATATAACACATCATATGCTGTAATAAACAGTCTGTTTTAATACTTTTTAAAGTTTGGTATGCTGGTGCAGACCCAGTCAGTGCTTTTATATTGGTGTTGTCACCACTTAGATGTCTCCTGATGTGACCTGCTAACATTCCTTGCATTTAGCCATGCAGGAAACCAGCCAAGTTCAAAATGCTGCTGTGGATGTGACTTGTGCTTTGAGGGAATTGGCTTGTCACAGCTCATCTTGTTCTTCCCAAAGCTTGCATTTTTCCAAGGGCAAGGTGGGATTTAGGAGCTCAGAGGCATCTTCAGGTTGTTGCTGATGGGCAGCTCACGTTTCAGAGCAGATGGAAGTGTAATATTGATCCTGCTCTCTGTCTGGGTGCTTGCAGACTTTGGTTGGTACAACATGGGGGCAGATGGTTGCTTTCTGTAACCAAATCGATCTGTGGGACACAACAGGTGTCCCCTGGAATGTCCAGTAAGTGAATCCCCAAGAGCTGTGGGCTCTGGGAGCTGGGCAGGGTGGAGGAGAGCAGAGGCTGCCTGTCCATGGTGCCCTCTGTAGCTTTGGCTGTTGGCTCTGTCACAGCCCTGGCAGGGTCATGGAAGGTGACAGCTGTGTCACCACTGGTCCCTGTCTCAGGTTCTTCCCACGGGACTGGATTCTGACAGCAAAGGGAAAGGAGCCCTCCATAGGCAGCACTGCTGCCATTCACAACAAAAGCTTTGGAGCTGCCTGGTGGGAAGGTTGAGGTTTTGGGCAGGCTGAGCTGGTTTCTGCATGTTCATCTTCTGCTTTGGCATCCACAAAGCAGTGGACAAACAACTGGAGTGGGTGCTGTGGCTGGTGTGGATGTCAGGGATATGTGTGCAGCCTGTCCAGTCCATAGCAAGGTCTGAGCAGAGCTTTCCTTTGTGGTTCCTCTGTGTCCTTCCTGCTCCTGTCACCCACCTGAAAGGCAGAGCAGTTTTTCTTCCCAGGTTTCCTTGCATTGGAAATGCAGAAAGGAAAGATCCACTCAGAATTATACATCTCAGGGAGCAGCTTTTGAGATAGTGGGTGCACTTTTCCTAAGAGGCAGATTTTATTTTTCAATCTGCAGTGTAGTAAATATCTATTTATAATGTCTCATATTATTCTTTTCCCAGTTATTTTTTTTTTTTTTTAATAAGGAGTGGAAAATCAGTTTCCATAAGGGTTTTGCAGTACATCACCAGGCTGTGGATTCAGTGACCCAGAAAGTCCTTGCACTTCCACCTCCCATGAAACAGCAAAAGCTGTAACTCCCCATATCTGTTCAAAACTCTATTACTTTACACATGGAAAAGGAGCCTGTGTGTATATATATATATATAAATTATTTTAAAATTATATATTGGTTTAAAATAATTAATCCAGAAATTGTTGGACAAAGGCTGCCACTGCAGAGAGGAGAGAAAAGTAATGTTTGTTGTTAAATATGGCATTACTAAGGCTAAGCAGCAGCTTAAAGCTATCCCATTAATAACTGATGGGTGTTATACCAAACAAAGGGAATGTCTTGTGGAAGCTGGTAGTTTCTTTCCTAGAATATCTCTTAATCATGCCACATAATCTCTCTTTCAGTGAGAAAAACATGTGCAAATCCCTGTAAATCTCCTCAAAGGTGTAGCAGAGAGGATCTCAGCTGTGCACTCTCTCTGGCTGTAAAGGAGCTGCTGGTGGAAAGAGAAACCAACGCCCAGTGGCATTGGGATGATGAGTTTTTAATGGCAGTGCTAGAGCAGGTTGCCTTGTACCTGGTGAGGCAGGCTGGTTTTCAGAAGTGAGCTGCTGAACGGTTTCTTTTCAGATAATTGAGTAAAAAAAGAAAATAAAATAACGGCCTAAGTATCGCTAAGGCTGTATCAGCTGCAGCCACTGTATTCTGCAGTTCTCTTGTTGAAGAGCTTAATACCAGACTTGGAAATGGGTTGATGGTATCTCCCTCTTAATTGCATCTGAGTCTTTTCAGTTTGGGGAAGGAATTTTCCTTTTCTTACATGATTTAGGTAAGCATCCAGAATCCTTTAAACGGGCCTAGTTTTTTCTATCGACACCCAACCCCCTCCTTTCCCCCCTTTTTTTTTTTTTTAATAACAGATCTTAACAGTGCTGGAAAAGTACTTGATGTGGTCCCAATACACAACACACATTCTCATCTCTGGTTCTGATTTAGGAAACACATCTGAGTTAGTAAGTTTTTGCAACGTTAGGTTGAAAAACATCTGCTGATCTTGGCCACCAGTTGAATGTCTGGCACTTCTTTAAGCTACCTGGCTTCCCAGCTTCACAGCCTGGAGTCCTTGCCAGTGTATTTTTCATGATGTTCACTTTTTAATTATCCCCAGTGTTTATGGTTGTCTTTGGAAGTCTGAAGCAGGAACATTTCATTGCACTGGGAGCTGTTTCAAGGTGGGGGTAGGTGGCAGAGGGGAGTTTTGGAATTAGGTATCCCTATACTCCTTATGTGAGTGCAGGAAAGAACAGGAGCTTAAAGGAACACGAGCAGACCCCTTTGAGCTGGATTCCTTGTGGATCAGAAAATGCAATGTTTCTGCACACCTCTGCAATACCATCACTCCACTGAGGGGATCAGCACCAGGCACTCTGAGGGGATCAGTGTGTCCGTGGGCTGTCTGCCTTCCAGCAGGCTTTCTGGGTCTATCCTCTGCTCCCTCATCCCAGCCACAGCTGTGGGTCAGCAAATAAGGAATCAAGCTGTGTCTGGTGTGTGTGGGGTCAAGGAGAGGCCCTGGCATGGTGCCCAGATGTCCCAACTGCGTGGGGCCCCTGCTGTGGACCTCCTGCCCAGATAGCTGGGTCTGAGGGAAAGGGGAGTGGAGAGTCCATGAACAGAGTGGTCTGATCCTGGCTCATCTGCATTTCCAGAAGAGGTGGGAAGAGGAGGTGTTTCAGCCTAACACCTCGCTCAGTAAGTTGGACTGGACTAAACAAAATCCTCCCAGGGACTCTGCCTCGTTTCTTCCAGAACTCTCTGAATGATCCAGGCCACTATCAGCACTCCCAGTTGCTGAGGTGCTCAAACCATCTGACCAAGTCCTGCAGGAACTAGAGACAAGTGATGAGCTGCCCTTCCCCAGGTCTGGGTTTGGCCTTCTACAGCACAGCCCCTGCTTGCAGAGAGCCTGTAGGTCCCAGCCCTCTGCAGCCTGCCCTGTCCTGGGGCTTCAGCAGGAGTCTGTCCATCCCTTACAAGCTCTCTACTTGTCTTGTAGCTTGGGGTTCATGGCTGATAAGGCCTGAAAACAAATTCTCCACAGCAGTCCTGTGCCTTCAGTAATCCCAAATTTGTTGGCTCAGAGGAAGGTCAGGCTCCTGGCTCCTCAGGTGGCAGCAAAGCCATCCCTGAGGGACCTGCACCCTGCCTGTCACAAAGGCAGCAAAGGCTTTGATGAGCTGTGGTGGCCACTTGGCAGGTGGCTCCCCACACCAGGCATGGCTTTCCTCTGGCACAGGATTTTCCTTACAAGAGGGAACAAGGACATTTTGGAGGAAGCACAAACAGCTAAATACATTTTTAATAGCTAACTTCAGAGTCTAGTATGTACCTTCAGAGTAGCCAACAAAAATAAATATGACTGAGCTGCTAATACAAAAACTGGAACCATTCTCAGCTTAACATTATAGATGGAGAACTGTGGTGAGGAACAATTGGTGCTGGAGCAGGTCCAGAGAAAGGCAATGGAATGGATGAAGGGACTAGAGAAGATGTCTTGAGAGAAGTGGCTGAGGGGGACAAGGGCCTCAGCCTGGATAAAAGGAGGCTTAGAGGGAGACCTTGTCACCCTCTACAACTCCCTGAAAGCAGGGTGGAGCTGGGAGGCCAGGGGAGTGTCAATCTCTTCTCCCAATTAACAAGCTGTAGGGCATGAGGAAATGGCCTCAAGTTGCACCAGGGGAGGTTTAGATTGGATATTAGGAGAATATTATTCACTGTAAGGGGGTTCAGGCATTGGAACAGGCATCCCAGGGAAGTGGTGGAGTCACCATCCCTGGAAGTGTTCCAAAAATATGGCACTTGGGGACTTGATTTGGTGGTGAAGAAGATGGTGCTTGGATTAAGAGTTGGACTTCATCTTAGAGGTCTTTTCCAACCTTAACTGTTCTATGATTATATGAGTTGCTTTGGGGTGTGAAAATCCCCACAGTTCTGGAATGAGGGGAGATACATGAAAACTGGGGAGATCTATTTAAAAGGGTTACTTGAAAGTGCTTTTTTACACAGCAGGGAATTTGCTTCTTCTGGAAATAGTGAGGTGGATGTAATAAGAGCAAGTTCAGAGGGAAAGAGAAGGTAGGGATGGATGTGCTCTGCCAGGGATTGTGGATGCCAGGAAGAGTGTGGGGTGACTGGACTGCAAAGAGTGGCCAGGCTTGTGTGCTACTCCTCAGGGTTGTCTTTTCCTGCAGCTGCTGGAGCACCATCAGCTGGGGCAGATGCACCATCCTGCTGACCCAGCAGGCCATTTCCTGTGTTCCTCTGATCTTGAAGTAACTGATGGGAGTTCTCTATGCAATTGAATTTTCCTCAGTCTAATAGTTATTAGTTGTTTGCCCTCCCAACTTCTGCTGAAGGCAAGTTTTGCGTTGCTTTGCCAACAAGTTCACTTTCCACACTTGGCTGGTGGTGACATGCATTTATTCAGACTATGGGCACATGGTTTTGGTCACTTGTCCTCTGGCACAATAAATTCGCCCACCCTTTCAGGCAGGCAGTCTGTGCTGAAGTCCTCTGTTAGGGTGAACATCATCCCCTGTACCACAGACACTGTTATGGACAGGAGCTCTGTGTGTTCCTCAGCCCATGAACGAGTCCACCTAAGGAGCAGATTTGCACCCTGCAGTTGTTTATAAACTGTAGAAAGAGCTGGTGACCTCCAAACCAAATGAGCCATCCTAGAGCCAGAGTGCCTCCACTGCCCTTTGCCTTGGGAATTTGCTCTGTCCTTGGGGAGTTTTTCCCTCCATCTGGCTGTGTCTCCACTTGTGCCTTGGTTTGGAGCAGCAGAGCAGGCTGGAAGTGCATCCCATGGTCATCTCCTCTTGACAAGTGTTGGCTGGGGCAGCAGAGCAGTTTTGGTGCAGGCTGGTAGAACACTGACCCAGGCAGTCCATTCCAGGGGCACAGCAAATGTGCTTCCACCTGGGCAGGGAAGTGGGATCTGACCCAGTGATGGCTGCCTGGAATAGCTTCCAGTCAAAAAACATGGGCAAGCTCAGTCCAGATGACACTGGGGACCAGACTAAATCTGGGCTGAAGTAAACACTTGAACTTCTTATACTGTTCTTGTGGAGACCTTGGTTTGTGGGGACCTGAGTTTGGATCTGCTCCTTTCATGCTGTGTGTCTTGTTGATGTAAACAGAGCCTCTCTCAATTAATGGCCTTTGTTTCCATGCTGTATTCCTTTAAGATCAATAAAGTGTATTAACATTAACAACTTGATTTCACTGAACCAAGCTCTGAAAATCTGGATTTTGTTTGTTTTAAAGCAGTTGTAAGTCCTGAGAACTGAGATTTCCTTGAAAATACTAAAGGAAAACCTATATAATTTGGACTCTGACCTTGTGATGGGGTTCATGCCATCAGGCTTTGTAAGTAAATTGTTTTACCCCTCCTGAAAAAGGTCAAGTCTTCTGTGGTCCAGGGGCAGGAAGCTGGAAAATTTGCAACCTGTTGAAAAATGTATTCCCCGTGCCTCCTTATGAGCTTCATGCCCTCAGAAATGAGATTTTCATGAAGAGGGGAGGTATGAGGTACAGGTAGGAGAAGGACCTAATCAATCTCAATCTCTGAAGTGCTCATGCAGTAAGTGTTTAAGCATGTGATTAAGCCCATTCCTACTCAGTGAAGCATTTCAGAGCAGGCTTTGGGGTGAATTAAGCATGTCCTCAGGAATGCTGGTGGATCAAGGTCTCTAAGCTTTCCAAGTGTCCCATGCCTGTTTGCACAAACTGTCCCAATGACTTCTTTTGGCTAATGTTGGGAGGAGCTCCCTGCTCTTCTCTAAAACCCAGACTCTGTATGGTGAAAATGGATTCAAACTGCTAATTTGAATTTGGGAGAAGCAGTACCTTAAGTCCTTGATTTAATAGTAAGTAAAAGTAATAGTAAGGAGGCCTTTTAAAGGAAGAAATTAATTTTGTTGTATATGAGGACACAGAGCTAAAGCCAATTATATGAGTAAATGTGCTTTGTGCTCTGTATCAGTAGCAGGACTTTGTGTAAACCCTGGGAAGAGACAGAATTACCTTTCCTGTATTCACTTCTTTCTCTTCCCTTGGATGCCCAGGTAGAGCTGGGAAAATGAGGCAGGCACAAACACCAGATGTGGAGGGTCTGAGGCACCACTCATTCATCTGCCTGGCTAACTTTAATCCCAGTTTCAGGCAGTGAGATTAGCAAAACAGCAGGATCTCTAGGCTACCCAGAGCCAGAGAACAGAACTAGAAAGCAGAGAGGGTAACTTTGCCTGGCTTCAAAGGAAAGCTGCAGCTTGACTGAGCAAGCAGTAGAGGCAAGGGAATGGTTAAAGGTTTCCTTCTCTTCCCAGACACATTATTTACAGTGGGTTGGTTTCCTTTTGGAAGGGCCCTCTGTAAAAGGAGACGTTCCCAGCCTTTCTGAGGGTTAGACCTGTATCACATTACAGTTTTCTCTCCTGGACTCTTGAGTGACACGGTTTCCTGAAGTTGCTCTTCTCTCGGGAAGGTGAGCTCAGGAAAGAGTAGGTGTTCACTAAAAATCCAGAGTCTTGGAAAGCAGAGCCATGGTGATGGGCTCCTTGTGCTGGACAAAAGGTCAGTCCTCAGCCCTGCATCTTGCTCTGTATCTCCCAGTGCAGGAAAAGGGCTGGGAAAGGAGTGGGAGAGGAAATCCATCAGGGTTGATAAGAGAGAGGTCTGTAAATCCTCTTGGAGCAGCTGCAGAGGCCATGGCAGGAGCCCCAGGAGCTGTGGCCATCCCACCTGGTGGGCAGTGAGGTCAAGGGCAGTGCTGGCCACTGACCTGGATATCCTGATCCCTGCCTTTGCTTGAGCCACCTTCCTGCCTCCAGGCCACAGCAGACAGCGTGTTCATTCTGGTAAGTGTTTGCTTTGCTGCTTTTTTTCTTCCTTGTGAAATAAATTGTGGCTTGGCATTAAAGCCTGAGAGCTGAATGAAAGTGAATCCTGGCTTGTTTCTCCTGTCAAACACCTCATGAGTGTTTCCCTTGATGTTCAGCTGCTTGGAAGGAAGAGATACGATCCTCTTCTCATCTGCAACATATCCATGTTTTTTTACAGGTGTCTTCTGAGTGGTTTGTATGGGACAACAAACACATTGAGGTAACACATCACTGTCTTCAACACTGTGGGACACCCTGCAGCAACCCTACAGCTGCACAATCCACAGCTAAAGTATATTTCTCTGACAGGAATATTGGGACTGAGAGGTTTGGATCTGACTGATCCCACCTAAAGCCCATCAGTGCTTAGGGTGAAGATGCTCCTGCAGGGAGAGGAGGAAGCACACTCAGAAGTGTTTATTATTGCTGTTAAATGACAAGCTCCCTTTCCTTCCCCTCCCCTTCCCTGCCATGGAGATAGGGATCTCTGCTGGGGTCCCTGCTGCTTTGTTTTTCCTGTGTTGATCTGTGGTGAGACTTGCTGCCTTTGAAGGATGGTCTCAGCCCTGAGAGAGGCTTTTATTGCTGAGCCACTGACATTTGATTCAGAGCATGTGTCTTCCCCTGCAGATGCCTACTGTCACCCTGGGTAGGTTGCTTGGGTTCATGAGCATGGTAATTATTCATTACAGAATTATGAAATAAACAATTAATTTCATATTTAAATACAAAAGAAAAGGCAAGTGGAGAACTGAGTTTTCTTTCTGTTGTGTTCCCACCCAGATACTCAACACAAGCATCATAACACAGACAGGAAACACAGCAAAGTGAAAATAATAAATCACCATCCCTACTGTACAGGAGAGTTAATGGATTTGCATGGGGCAAGGAAACAAAAGGCCTTTTGTCCTGCCAAAAGATCCTCACTGACATTGATCTAAAAACCCAAATAATTTACTGATCTACAGCTGGGAGAGATGGTGAAATGGACAAAATGTCCCTGTACTAGAAACTGCTTCCTCTGGCTGCTGGATCCTCTCCTGTTCCTGTTGACTGATTCTGAGGCCCTTTTCTTGGTGGTCAGGGCTGCTTTCAGAAACTGCTCCTGGTGCACTGATGAAAAGGCCAATTTTGTGAGTAAACATCCTAGTAAGCAGGTCTTGACAGATGGTTTGTTGCTCAAGCCCCACATAACCCTTCAGCTGGTGTCAGGGTCTCCCACAGATGTTTCCCAGGAGAACTTCCCCATGGTGTGCTCGGGGGCTCTCAGCTTTCACAGCACATCTCCTGCATCCCAGGGAGGAGCAGGTATGTCTTGGGAACAACAGCCTTCCAGAAACACATTTCTCACAGTATGGATACATTTAGGCTCCCAGTGGAGCCCATTGGTGGCTGAACAGGGTAAGTAAAGTTGCCTGTGCACAGTGGCTGCTGTTGCTGTCACTTGGTCCATGAGCAGTGAGAAATGTTCAGTGTTATGTGAAGCAGAACAAGACACTTTAAGTATCTTTCAGTCCCTTTTGTTTTGGTATTGCTTCATCTCAATCTTTCCAGAGTCTGTCCCCCATATTTTCTAGCAAATCACAGAACAAATGTCATTTAGGCAGTGATTTTTCCATGTGAATCTCTTCCTTTTCCCCCATTTCCTTTGTCTGAGTTTGCTGAACTGTTCTGAGCCCTGGGGTCAGCCCATGACACTCTATTCACAATATCAGGTGTACAGTCCTCAGGCAGATCAAATATTTCCACTAGATGGGTAAATACAGAGATTTTACCTCATTCTCCTCCCATGGCGAGCTCGTGGGACTGTGAGATTGTTCATATCATCTGTCTTCCAGAGCAGACAATTTAGATTTGGCTGATTTGTGTATCCCTGCAGTGTTCCTGGTGGGCTGTACAGGATGTACAGCTCTCTGCCCCTGACCTGAGAGCAGCTGGAACTGGACTGATGTGCAGAGGCTGCTGTTGAGAGGAAAATGAGCTGTCCTGAGAGGGTGTCTGCTAGGAAGGGGCTTAAATAGGAGATTATGGTTTGGAAAAAAGTTTAGTTTTGATGAAATTAGGCTGAATTCCTGCCAAAGTAGAGCAGCACACAACCAGGTAGAAATTCTGCAGAAGGGAATAGTGCAGCAGCTCTCACTGTGAGTTGTCCCAAGAGCTGATCCATGGATCTCTCAGCCTCTCTGCTGGGTTTCACAGGTTCTCCATCTGTGGGTGCTCTGGTGTCTCCTGCCTGAGGTGGTCTCACGTCTGGGACACCCCAGGCTGAGAAGTGTGGGAGCAGTGAGATCCCCTCTTGCTGAGCAGTCTGTGTGGCAGCAGGCTGCCCCAGGGCCCTGGAAACCTGAACGGTGGAGGAACCAGATGGGTGACCAGGCAGGAAACTCAGCAGGTTTCTGATGTTTGGAGCCCTGTGCAAGTTTCATGGGAACCTGGGCAAAATTGACTCACCTTGCTGAGATTTTGCTGAATTGGTGAATTCCTCTGAAATGCTGTTTTGCCTGAAACCTTCTGAGCAGGTGCAGTATCTCCAGATATCTTTTGAAGACAGAGACAAGGCATTGCCCTGTGCTTCCAGCGTGGGGCTTTGGGAGTCAAAGGCACACTTGCCTTTGCAACTGAGCCCTCTGCCAGCATTCACCCTCTTGAAGTGGTGTCGAGGAGGGAGGACACAGGAACTTGGCACTGATGAGGAAAGGATGCTGACAGGTTATTCTGATCCTTAGAAAATCATTGTGATCTCATTGCACTGCACCTCATCCACCTACTCTGTCTTGTCCTGTAGACTATAAATTCTCCATATTAAATTAATTCCCCAAGTTCCCCATTTGTTTTCACAGCCTCTAGCTGAGTTTCCTAGGTGCTACCCTCACACAAACAATAATAAAGACGGCTCTGTCCTGCTGCAAACCACTTCTGAGGATGTTCCCTCTAATTCTCTTCCTTGTTCAGCGTTGTATCATTAAAAGGCATGAGGTGGTTAATTGGAGGCTCACAGCTTTTGTGACTGATGCAAACCAGTGTGTGTGTGTGTAATTGCTTGCTGCAAATGCTCAGGTGAATGCTTTAAAAGAAAAGGGGGAGGATGCAGATGGCCACGAGCAGAAGGTTCCCTGCAAAAGGTCAGTGGGAAAGATTAGTGATAGGGCTGCCCCGAAGCTGGAAAAAAGAACCTAATACCTGGACAACTGGTGAGGAGCCTGGCTCGAGCCGGGCTTTGTTCCTTAAAGGGGGCTGCCGCTGCGAGGAGATTGTACATCAAAGCTCTGGTAAGAAAACACAGCAGAGATCGGTATCAGCCAGCCTGTGGCACTGGGGAAATGGATTGGTTGACAAGTCGGAGGCCCTCTCTGGGCAGATGGCTGGGTAGGAGTTACTGGCTGCTTGCAAAATCTCGGAGGGAGCCTTTAATCTGCCTGTGATACTGTATGTTTTAGCGAGCATCTAGATGCTTATCTGGGCTGCATTAGTCACCAGGAGAGTCTGCTCTCAACCTTTTCTCTGCCATACCTCAGCTGCAGGCTTCTCCCCACAGTTTTTGGAAGGGATGTGAGCTCAACGCTGTAGGATTTGTTGGGCTTTTTGTAATTTTGACAAGGAAATATAACAGGGGCAGGTTTTCTTGGTAGTGCTCTGCAGAGCATGTTTAGTGCTGTGGCTTCACATGTGCTGTGATGGACTTTCAGAGCCTTGCCCGGGGAGTCAGTGGTCTGAAAAGTCTTATCACACTCCAAAACAAATAGTTCTGTCTTGAAGCCCATTAGAATAACAACTACAAAGCTTCTCCCAACCTGATGTTAAATGCCTTGCTGTGCCAAAGGTAAACAGGATCAATCACTCATCCTCCCAGGGACCCTCTGATGGCAGACCATGAATCAAGCTTGGCTTTTGAGGTCATTTTTATCTGCCTAGGAGAGCACAAGCTGACCAAACTGGGGTCTTGCTCTGCATGTGCAGGCTGAAGAGTGTGAGCTTGGGTCGGGCAGGGTGTGTTAATTAGGCGTATCCAGTGTAAATATATCTGTTATGATGAGGTTTGCAAAGTGGTGAGACCTGGGCCTGCAGGCTCTGGCCACCTCTGCTCTCCTGCAGAGCCAATATTGCCACCGTGCCTCTGCTGGCTTGGCCAAACAACAGCTTGGTGCTGCTTTTCCTCCTGTGCCTTTGTACCTGCCGTGTTTTGTTTGTCTTCTTTTGACTATGCCAAAAAAGAGCTTAGCTCAGTGGGGAAACCAAACTCTCAGCAATGCCTGAAGACTACAGACGATGCAATAGTCTGGAGTTTTGCTAATCCTGACAGTAACATGAGCTCAGGGCGTTCAGCTGAGGTCCCACTATAACTTTGCCCATCACCCAGCGAGATTTAGAGCCTACCAGGTCATGGGCTCTGTATGCAATTAAAAAGCTCCTTTCCCCAAGGAGTTCACAGCACAGAGACAAAATATTAACCTCCCAATTAGTTTATTGTGGCAGACTGGGGCACAGAAGTCGGATTATCCGGGGGCAGGCTGAGACCATTCATGTGCCATTGAACTTGGGAAGGGCTTTTTTTCATGACATCTGGTTTCAATCAATTTGTCATCAATTCTGAGTGCCGGACTCATTTGCTGGGACCATTAAAGTACACAGCACTGACACGGGGTTGCAGCTGGAATCCAAACATGGGTATCCAGAGTCCTGCTACCTCTCACTGGTGACTGTGTAGAGAATGAGATCTGGTGGCCAGGTCTTCTGAATAAAGCTCCTTTGTCCATCTGAGAAAGCCTCAGCTGGGCCATCCCCTTCTGTCGTGCCATTTACAGCTTGGCTGTACATGTGGTGCCAGGACAGACCTCAGCAGGGACCCAGCCCCCATGAGCTGGGGAGGAGATGCAGGCCAAGCCTTCTGGAAGCCTTTGCAAAGGCTTTCCCTGACATGGAGCAGGCTCCTTCCCCAACCTACCTCTGCATTTTGCTCTTGGGGCTCCAAACCACCTTCTTGTGCAAGGAGCGAGCCGTGGCTGTGACTCTGCCAGTGCTGGAACGTGCTGAGAGGAGCCTGGTTCATTTAAATGTGTGGAACCACAGCTCATGCTTTTACAGCATATATTCAGTGAAGCAATGCCTTTATCTGCAATACTTAGCCTTTATCTAACATCTTTTCAGTCTAAAGCTTTTTTTGAAACACAGATTAAGTAATAACAACGTAGGATAATTGAGTGCATTTTTTCACAGTGACATAGTGATACTTATCTGTGGCTACTGAAAAGCAAGGATAATATACTTTGTCGGTGCTGTATTATCTTGCTTCTGAAACAGAGCAAGTTTGGCATTGGGGCTTAAGTAATTGAAATACTGCTCCTTGTACCACAGCCTGTTTGTTTACAATAAAGCTTAATGCATCTTTCTAATGGACACTGCACTGTTAGAAGCAGGACACGACCCTGGCTCTGTGCAGCCTGTGAGGCTGGTGGTGTGTTGAGTCTGGAGGTCACTCCATGCAAGGACTGAGTTGGATGTGCTGAGGAAAACCCATCTTGCTTTAGGAAGAGGTGACCTCAGGGATCAGGGTTTGGAAGGGGTGCTGGTTTTTTGGATGTCAGGTGAGATGCAGTTCTGAGCATGCTCTGCTTAGCATCACCATGGCTCCTGTGGGTAATTAGTTATAACACTGTAGTGAGCAGATCTTGCAAACCTACTGGGTGATTTTATTTGCTTGGGAGGCCAGGTGGAATAAAATGACAGGCTGGCATGGCAAAACAAGCTGGTCTTCCTTTGAATCCCACTGAGTAAGGAGGAAAACCTAAATAAACACCCCCTTCCAAACCCTCAGACACACAGGTCTCTTCCACAGCAAAACAGTATGTGCATTTTCCAGGAAAAAAATGGAGGATCGATAGGAAAACACTTAGATTTAAATTGACTTACTGTCCAAAGTGGTATTTGAGTCCCTCTTGCATTTGTTCAGGCAGAACACGATGGTGTGTCTCTGGATAATTTTCCACCTGCCTGCTTTGAATATCAGATGGAATCATTTAGCTGGTGAGCTGGAACGGTGCCAAATTTCACAGGAGCCTTTTCTCCCGACTTCTGCTGTTTTTGTAGCTACTTAGACAGAATTATCTGAGCATGCTCCCGGCTGGCACAGGGTAAATGCTGAGCAACACAACATGAGTCGACTCTTCCACTCTTGGTGTGTCAACACAGTTCCCCAGTTAATGTCAAGCAACAAGCTATTAGGACTCGTTTAACTGTAATTCACAGGCTCTCAAAGGGCCAGAAGGGTATTTCGTGTCATCTGAACCTGCAGAACGACACTGACCCATCAGCAAAGTCATTTCAGACACTGAAAAAATAATTCACACCATTTTCTTGCTGGACTTTTTTCTGCAGTGTATCGTGTGCATGACAACTGAATTGCTGAAAGCTTCTTACTCTGTTAAGCATCCTCTAATAGGGTGGAAGTGGGGGTTAATTCAGCAGGTGATGTGTTGCTTTGAAGTTGCTCAATCTATTAAGTGTTTAGCTGTATATTTATAAGTGCATTGGATACAGCTGGAATACTGATGTCAGGATCCTGCCAGGCTCACCTCCTTCCTTCCTTCCCTGTGCAGTTTGATTGGCATTAATCCTGAGGAAGGAGGTAGTGGTGCTGGTAACTGTTCTCCCGAGTGGAAAATGAGTATGGCCAGCCCCATCCTCACATGTGGTTGGTATCTCCGGAGTGCAAGAATTTGTTAGCTTAAAGCTTTTCTCTAAATGGGTGACAACTCTTCTCTGATAAGCTGTGGCTGCCCTACATGTGAGACCTCAGACACCAAATAAACAGTGCTGGCATCAGATAATTCTGTTTAGAATGCCGTGGCCTTAGAAGTGCCCTATCTTTTGAAATGCAATGTTTTTTTCATGGGTTGTTTACATCTTCCTGCAGTGACTTCATGTCACCTCATAGCTCTTCAGCGTCTATGAAAGCTTAAACCACTGATCCTAGAAAGTCTTTACAGGACTGGTTTTCTTTTTCTCAGACTTTTTTAGGGGATGATTTATCTTTAATACTCCCTCATGCTCCTAAAAAACCCACTGCAGTGCTGATGGGCAAAGCAGAGCCTGCAGTCAATAGAGATATAACATTTCTGGAAAAGGCTTGACTTGCTGGGTGCTCTGAGGGTCAGTGTTGTGGTCAATGAGATCTAACTGGGAAATGACATAGCTGTCCTCATGCTCAAAGTGTAAACCCTCATGTCAGCAGGTGTCAGAGCACTGTGGAGATTTCTGCTCACCCCCTTGAAAACACGGAGTGCAAACTGGAAAGGTCTCAGCCTTCTGCAGTTTGAGGGAAGGCTGTGATCCAGGCTGGAAACCTCCAGTGCTCAGGAAGCTGTGAGCAAACAGGGCTGAAGCTGGCTGTGTGAAATCACAGAGCACTCTGAGTGTGGAAGAGAAAGCACCAAAAAGCTGAGAGTTTGGAAACTGTTTATCTAAGTTTCTTGCGTGGCCCCTCTTATCACAGCATCGCAGCACCTCCCAGATGGTTTATATGTTTTATCTTCTTGCCAACACCCTCACAGGGTTCCTATCCCTATTTTACAGTGAGGAGACCCAAGTGGAGGTGCTGAGTGATATGCCCAGTGGCACTTGGGGTTTCTGTGGCAGATCAAGGAATGAAGCTCAACTTTCCCATGCCCCAGGCTAATTCCTAAACCCCGTGGGATCCTCCTGGAAATGAGCAGAAGGGCTTAGCAAAACACAGCAGCATGTGGAAATAATGCTCAAAGGTACTATGGGGGAGCCCATCCTGGACTCCCTAAGTGCTGGCATTTCAGTCTTGGTCTTTTTGAGCAAGGTGATGCTGTACCTTGGGGTGGGGACAATGGCCCTTGAATGAGCAGAACAGGGTGCCAACAAGAAAGGTTCATTACTCCACACTAATAATGAATTATAGCACTGTGCTGACCAGGCTGTGCCACTCTGGGGGCTGAAATGAGCTGCTGGGTGTGTGGCTCTTGCTGCCCATGCAGAACTGGGATTTCAGGCTCTCTCATCACCTTGAGCCAGAGCTGCATCTCCTTGGCTCCTGGCAGGTCAGTGGATTCTCCAGTGCTGTTTGCTCTTGAGAAAGCTCTATCCCAGGAAGATGTTTTGGAAAAGCTTGCTTCAGGATGGAACTGGCAGACTTGGATCTGCCAGTTACTTGAGTTATGCTGAGCTCTTACTCCTCCTTTACTATCCCACTTACATCACTTGATCCTTGCTTTTCCCATTCCTTCAAAATACCTTTATCCTTAAAAAATGTTTTAGAACCACAAAATATTGGTGCAGGGGAATGAATAATGTAGGGAGAGTGATTATTTAGTGTGTCCAGACTATTACCTAATAACCACTTGGTTCATTCATTGATAATGTTTAAACTGTTTAACATTGCAGCTCTTGATAAATGCTACTAAATAGTGCCATGACCATAGCTTGATTGCAATAATCCATCAGGGAGAGTGTTTCAAAATGCCAACATTTATCAGCAATTACCTGGAAAACTAGTTCTTAGCACAAGTGCTGGGATAATCCAGTGTTTGAGACACTGCTGGGTGTGTTGGATGCTGATTTTATTGGTGACTGCACTTTCTTACTCTGAGCTGTACCTGTGTCCAAAGGCCCTTTTAGGAGGTCAGAGGAATAGTGATTAAAGAGGCAGGCAGCCTCAGACTGCAGCCTTGCTCAGGAGGGCAGGTGAGGCTGCAGGATGAAAGGAAGGTGAAGGTGAGCACAGGAGGCAGCAATCCCCGCTGGCCGCCTGCCCGCCCCTCGCTCCTCTCCACCGAGGTTTCGCTGAACAGGCGAGCTGGGAGTGCTGTCAGCTGGGAGTGCTGTCAGCTGGGTGTGCTGTCAGCTCCTCAGAACCTTGGTTTCGGAGTGCCTGCTCTCCTGTGCACACTCAGCAAGTTTCCAGCATGAACAAAAATAAAGAAGTCTTTCATTGTCACTGCAAGGCAGCAGCGGCACATCCCCAAGTCCTCATCTAAGAAGATCCCAGATGAGTGTCTCATTTGCATGTCTAACAAAGCCTTGGGTAATCACCAGGAGGACGCTGGACTCAGTTGAAAGGCTTGGACGATAGCAGCAGGTATTTGGAAAGAGCCATCTGTGCAGGGTGATTCCCTCATCTGCCTCAGATCTCACCTTGTGCGCTTGTCTTGCAAAAGGATGTTGCAGCAGCTTCAGGACGCATCTGGAAATTCCAGATTTTTGTGGAAGGCATGGGATTGGGAGCTGGGGGAGGCCTGGGACACTCTACAGCTTGTTTTCTCGAGCACTCTTCTGTACAAAAGCAGTGTCAGGACTGCAGGGTCTTCCCTGAGGAGCAGCAGGGAAAAGGGATAGCTGGAGTGGAGATCACTGAGGGACAGCCCCAGTCCAGGTCTTGCTGGTTGCTATAATGTGCCTGTGACACTAAGCAGAGTCCTTAGAAGATTTCCTCTCAGTAGAACCTGCCACATTCTCACAGAGGTAAAGTAGGGAATGATCTAAATCTTACTAGGGACTGTAAAGCAGTCAGAACTCTGGCTGCAGAATTACCCTGTGAGTGAGTGTGGCAGCAGAGGGCTTGAACAGGCTGACTCTGACCTTGAGATGCAAATGAAAATCAGCAAAGAAGATGAGTTAAGGCTGCTGGAATATGGGGAGATGAGCAGAGTGCAGCCCTCATGGAGAGGGCTCCTTTCTCTGGAGCTCCACAAAGCATATTTCTACCTGAAGCACCATAATCTCTATTTCCTCCCAACCCTCTTTTTTCCCTAAGCCTCACAAGTCCCAGGTATGGTTTTCCCTTTACCTGCCACTGTGTCTCACTGCTAACTCATTACTTTGTCCCAAGGCGGCTGCTCATATCTGGGTCAGGTCACTCTCTGAGTGTGGAGGTGACAGTGGTGTGGCCAGGAAACTCTCTGGACTTAATTTCCTGCCATTCCCCCTCACTTGGAAGTGTTACATCCTCCAGGCTGATCAGTGGACCCCAGCACAGATGTTCTTAGCTTCACAGACACATTTTTCACACCTCAGACCATCTAATTCCCAACCATATGCTGCTTGTGCTTACTTTTCCTGATGAAATAGCTCCCCAAATTCTCTGTCCATGTTTGTTCACTCTCTGACTGTTGAACTCTGAGAGAAGTCAATGAGAGAAATCCCATGGGTGGCTGAAAATATTTCTTCACTCTCCTTTTTAATTTTGATTTGCATCTCAGAAAGGCAGATAGCATTCCTTAGAAACAGCAACATGCCTTCTGCAACATCCCAGCCCTTTTAAAATAAAACTGAAAGGCTGAAAAAAGTTGGGCAACTCTTCATTTGCAAACACTGACATTTGCTTTCACTAAAATATGAACATTTTCTGTAAGAGATGCTTCCTTTGCAAGGTTTTCAGGCAATGTCACAATGTGCTGGGAGCAAATATGGAATCACAGAATCACAGAATGGTTTGGGTTGGAAAGGACCTTAAAGATCATCTAGTTCCTTGTCATACCGTTTGTGCTGAGCTGTTCCTCTCCTTGCAGACTAAAAAGTCTTCCATGGAGCAGAGATATGATGACTGTGCTGGAAAGCCCCACTTTTTCTCAGGAAAACTCCTGCTCTTTCATCACCTCACAGGTTGATTTCAGGAAGGATTACTCTGACTTGAGCTATGCCCTCCTGGCAGTGGGAATCTCTATTTCCATTATAGGTAAAATTAGCATTTCTAGGGGGACTGATTTGAAGCAGGCATTGAATCCTCCTCCTTCCTGAGCCAGCTTTAATAAATAGCAGGGTATGAGCACAAATTGATGAGTCCTTGTTGAAGGACAACTGAAGAAATACCTTTGAAAAGCCAAGCCTCTGCCATGGCTTTCACTTGGAGTTGCTGTCCCCATGGTGTGGGACTGTGAGTTTAGCTGAGAGCAAGTGTGGCTTCATTATGAGGTGGTTTGCCTGGGAGACACTCCAAAATCCTGCAAGCTGACAATTTCCCCAGCTGATTGTGCTCACTGAGCTGCTGCCCTGTGTGTGCTCAGTGTCACCAGACCAAGGGAACGGCGGCTGTAGAGCACAGCACAGGCTCCTCTCCCTCTCCCACACTCCCCATGCAGGAGAGGAGTTCATTTTTTTATTACATATAGTCCATATTTTCCCTCTTCCTAAAGCACTTTGCTCAGTGGGAAGTTGCCATAGCCCTGGGAACTCGGGACCATTATAATCATCGTCGTGCAAATGTGTGACATAATGTCCTTTTAGTAATCAAACCTCGGGCTGCTCTGGGCACTGTTGCCTGACAATAATCATAGGTCGGGTTTTAAGTGGCACGAGCTTGGTTCTGGGCTGGTGCCTCAGCCTGAGCTATTGCTGATTCCGTGGATTTGCAGCACAGCTCCGCAGGGCGTAATCGCCGGCTCTTTGTGGCAGGCTGGCAGCTCTCTGCTGTGCCAGGTGCCTGTTTCTAACAAGAGTGGGGGGTTTTCTTGTTTTGTTTTGTTGGCTTTTTTTTTCTTCAGAATGACTAAATAACCTGTAATCAGTATTAATTCCTTTGAATGCTCCAGAGTGAGTTGTTGCTGATTGCTGCTGTCTGACCCTAGTTAAGTCCATTTCTAGAAAACGCTTTGTGTGACTCTGTGTGTACAGCTGAAAGGAATGCAGCTTTCCCCTAATTACACACTGGTAATGCAAGAGGAGACATTTCTAGTTCTGCTGCTGAAAGTATTTCCTTTAAGCACTGATGAGCCAGTGATAGCAGTAGCCTCTGAAACCGTTTTGAAAAGGACAGACAAGGCAGGAACTAATAGAGTTTCATCACTCGAAGCCTTTGCATAGATTGTAGCAGCAATTGAGCCATCACTAAGTCACTGGGGATAATATCTTTAAAATGCTCTGTATTTTAATAAGATTAAATTGATTCAGGTCTTTGCCAGCCTTTTCAAAGCCAGTGCTGTATTATGGTCAGTATTTCAGGCAGCTCTGCATTGGGAAGCAAAGAACTGAAGATTTCTGTGTTTAAACTGAAGAATACCAACCCTCCTTTTTTATGTGCAATATACTGCCTTAGATATATACAAAAATCCTCCTATAAGCAAGTCACATTTCCTTATCAGCTATGCCTTTCTGCTTTTTCTACAGCCTTTGTTCTTAGCTCTTTAATTTTATTTAGATCTCCTGTCAGAACCGTGAAGGCATTTCTTACACTGGGTGCTGCAAATACAATGAATTTCATACAGAAGTGAGTTTAATTGTCAATACCATTTGTTACAGTATTAGTAAAGGGGCTGTGCATAAA
This sequence comes from Notiomystis cincta, assembly GCA_013398075.1. Lineage (NCBI taxonomy): Eukaryota > Metazoa > Chordata > Aves > Passeriformes > Notiomystidae > Notiomystis > Notiomystis cincta. The sequence goes on along the minus strand of VZRX01011352.1, from coordinate 130,164 downwards.
TCAAAAGGATTAACATGATCTCTTGGGTAGAATAGAGGAACAGAACATTATATCGCTCATGTATCATTGATGAAGAATATTTTCCCAACCTTTCATTTACAGAAATTAAAATGTATTTCCCTAAAGTGGGTTCTTTTCTGTGTTTTCAAACTGGTAACACAATTTTTACCATTTAATCATTAAAAACTGTGTTTAAATCAGCACTGTGTTTTCTTATGGGTAAATATTACTTTATTTAAATGTACTTGGGATGCTGTCTCAATGCATTTAACACTTCTCGGGTTGGGCGTTTCATTCATGAATTATTCTCTCCAAAGCAATTAGACGAAAGGAAAAGAATACAAATGAGTTTATCACTGTTCCTGAGCTCTGTTACAGAGATAATCCTGTGCTGGCTCTGGGCAAAGGGCATTTGTGTGGACATTTCCTGAACCTGAGCTGACCTGTGGTAACTGCAACTTATTACAGGGCAGCAACATCCTTGCAAGTGCAGCCAGGAGTGAATACATTATCATGGAGTAACCCCCCTGGTTTAGCTGATCCAAGAGGTTAGGACATGACTTGGCTGTGGTCTTGGAGTACCTGTGTATGGAAGAAATTTCTAATGGGAGGTGATGCTTCATGTTAGCAGGAAAGGTTACAGTGGAGATGAGAGTCAGCTCAATTAGAGCTGGAGGACTTGGAGCGAGGAAGGCAGCTAACCTTGGAACAGCAGCTCAAGGACAAGCTGGATTTTCTAAGTCTTTGTGTTGAGTGTGCGTATTTCCCTGGGGATGGGTCATAGCTCAGTCAGGAGTTATGGACTTGAGGCAGGAACTGTGATACATCTTGTGAGAAGCTCAGGCAAGGCAGTTGTTAAAATCTTCCTGGGCCCTTGAAGTCTACAGATTTCAGTGAGAATTATTGTGGGTTCACCACAGCTGGGCTTGAGTTTGGTGCAAACATTAATTGCCAAACACTGCATGTCTAAAATACCTTATAAATGAAAAGTACATGGTAGAGTTGCCCTACAGCTCATTTATAACATGGCTTATGATGGTGAAGTCTTATTCTTTAGTCTGTTCCAGTTTATAGCATGGCTTTGGGGTTAAGCCATGGTGGGACTCTCAAGATCCTGGATCTGTCATGGGGTTTCTTTTTCTTCTGGGCTGAGATTTTCACCTCGGCTTCACCTGGGTATTTACTTTCCCAGTATCCAACATGAAGCACTTTTGCCTCTTCCAACAGATAACCAACTGCATATAGACCACAGCTCAAGTAATTTCCAACTTTTACATCTCCAGAGCTTCTGCAAGGCAATAAATATTCCCAGAAATATATTTTCAGTCCTTCTGATTTTGAGCAGTGCAGAAGCTGGGCACTTTTTCACTGAGTCTGGCTTTAATTTGCATAATCTCTATAGTACAATTCAGTGATATTTCAAGACCCTAAAAGTGACATGAATAGCACGCAAAATGTGCCTATATTTTCAAAGTACCATTTAAAAATAACTCATCATTAGGACTTTGTCCAAAAAACACAGGATTTAAAAATAGCTCTCTGTTGATGAGAGCAGATTGGCAGTAGCAGTGTTATAGGTTAGATTTATGCCTGAGTGTCTCTGTGTGTGCCCTCCACAATAACCAGCCCTGGCTTTCTGAGATAGCAGCAGGGACATGATGCCCGAGGTCCTGTGGTGTTTTCCTGTCATGGAAGCCCAAAGATCTCTTTGAAAGTTGCCTCAATAACAGCCTGGAAAATCTGCACCCCAGAAAACCCCTCCAAGCAGGGGCTCTGCTGTACCCACCACATGTCTCATCCATGGAGAAGGCTCCTCTCTCACTGAACGGGTCCTGCTGTGCCTGGAAATATGAAAGATGCCCTCAAAAATCAACCTTTCAGGCTACAGTACAGATGGAGAGAGGATGAAAATGAATTTCAGCTTTCAAGTGACTTTATTCAGTCTCTGTGATTGACTTGCTGGTTTTAATACTGTAAATTGGGGGATTGCGTGTAATGCATTCATGCCGTCCTTGTCTGGAATGAAGCAGGAACATAATTTATGGGGATATTCTCATCTCAGCCTTTGAGGAATTAGCTTCAATTAACTCTGTTGGGAATTGCATGTGTCTGGTGTCAGAAAGCCATGGAGTTTTCTTTAGAAACGCTGGCTGCCGTACGCGCCTCGTTCTTCGTCTGTCTTGAGCGGCTTTAGCAGTGGATAAGGATTTCAAGCTTGGGAAATGCAGATCTGGGTGACCAAGTTTCAGGGGGTTAATACCACTCTCAGATGATGGACAGGACTGTAGCCAAATGCATTGCAGGCTGTTGTAATTTATAGCTCTCCAGTACGGGTGAGAGAGGGTTTGGGGAGGATGCAGCAGCTTCTGAACCCAGAGCGCTGAAAGAGCAAACACACCAGAAGACACAGGCTGTAAAATAAGATCTCCCTGGATAAATCTTTCTGACATCCATGAGAATTAGAAAGGACATCGATTTCAGGCTGAGTTTGGCCAGTGCTTCTGGATCTGAGATCTTTATGCTGCAGTCTGCCTGTCTGTGTCTATACTGCTGCAAATTCAAGGCAAGCCCTAGAGAAAGTGGGGTAATAAGCATGTGGGAGAGGGGTCCCAGCAGTTCGTGGTGCTTGGGTGCTGTGGCAGAGTCCATTGTGGTGTTGTGTCACTCCTGAGTCCTGCTCAGCCTCAGGAGGCATTGCCATTATGTGAGGAACAGCCAGAGGGAGGTGCCTAAGCCAGACTTTTAGGACAAGGGAAAAATAATGGCTTTGAAGAAAGAAGCCTTCTGGAGGAACACCTGACCTTCTTGCTATTTGCACGAGGAGAGTGTGATGGGGAGCACTGCTCCTTGCCAGACACTAGAGATTCAGAGGGGGAGAAGCTCACCTTTGGATTAAACCTGACCCTGGTGTCTCTCACACATTGCAGTGCTGCTTCTCAGCCTTGCCAGGATGGGAAGGACACACATCCTGCCTGACTTCACTGGCAGCTGTATCAAAACACAGCACCAGAGAGCCATGGGGCTCAAACAGCCCAAGGAATGCCCCCTGTGCCTCCCTTGTCAGTGATGACTCTGTAATTCCCCTATCAGGAATCATTTCAAACCTGGGATGAGTGGCAGGTGCTCATTTTCACTCTTAGCACACATTTCTCAGTACTCTTCTAGCTACTCTTATTGTGCTAGTGGAGACACAACCAGGCAAAGATGTCTGGAGCTTCTGGAAAGCCAAAAATCCCCCTCTGCCCCCACACCCCAGGTTATCACTTTATTATCGAGCAGCACTTGCCAGATCTCGCTCTGAAGTCGTTTTGTGAGCTGTTTCCCAGCGATGCATTTATATCTAAATGGCTAATTCTCTATCCACAGCTTATCCCAAAGATTAAAAACCCAACCAGGCTAGATCTGAGCAAATCCAAAGCAGGAATCCTAATCAGTTCTGTCGCTGGAAGTGCATTAGTGTGGCACTAGAGAGAGAGAGAGGCTTTCTTCCAGACGATACAACAATCACGGCTCGTTTGGGCGGGGAATTCTTCTACCGCTGTGTATTGACACAAAGGAGCACTTAGCTTGAAAATGCCTCCTGGCTGCTGCCACGATCTGAATATTAAGATCAAATTAAGGTGTAAGATTAAACTCTGGAAGTTGCTACCTGCTCACCGTGAGGCAGCAGTTGCATCTTCAGCTTTTTCACACCAAAATATTGGCTGTCAGCACTTGAGAGTTTAAAAATAAAAATAAGGCTCCTGCCTTACGCAGGAGACAATTAGGATCTGGAGTCTCTTGTAATATTTCTGCTATGGAATTTTTAATCTGCAATGGAGTCTGTCATGGGCTGTGGACCCCCGTGAACTCTGGCTTGCCAGAAGGAGGTTCAAAGTGGCACAAATACAGCAGTTCCCATAAATTGAAAGCCAGCTCAAAGTTTGCCACAGCCAAAAAAAATCCCCAGAGGATGAGATGTAGGAGACCCAAAACTCTCCATGCTGTATGGAGACCAAGTTTGGAGTAAGCTCTGTTTGCCTTCTTGTGCAATTAACACCAGCAATGACAGCCCTAACTGCAGGGGTTGGACGTGTGGCTGGGCTGCAGGAGGCGTCTCTTGGGTCACCGCTGGTAAATCTGGCCAAATGTGGTACCTTTATAAACGATCTCAGTGCTAAATGCTGCGTAGTCAGAGCTGCATCACCGTGGAGCTGGGAGGAACCGGGAGAAATGAGCAGCAGAGGAGACCAAGGCTCCTTTGGAGATACATAAGCTAAGCAACATGGCTAAAGAGAACCTTCTGATTGATGAGGTGGGGAAGTTGGCAAAAGCACGGAGAAATCTGCACGGAAGATCACACACGAAGGAAGAGCAGCAAGGACAGAGCAGCAAACCCGCAGGGTGATGCAAGTGCCTCTGCTGAGCGCGTCTGATCCCAGCCAGCAGGTCCGGGTCCCCTTCCTGGCACTGGGGCAGGGTGACGAGTGTCAGGAATTCGGAGATCAGGCCGGCTGGAGCTGGGGAGGCTGACGGACGTGGCCATGCTGACAGTGAGCTATGTGCACAGCTTAGCTAAGCACCCGTCTCGACATCGGAGGAGGAAGAGGGGGAAGATGAGGCAACAGCCCGCAGTCATTTGAAAGCCTGACGTGCCGGTGAGGAGGAAGAGATATTTTAGGTTGTGAGAGAGATAGCGAATAAAACAATGGTGTGGTAGGAAAAAAAAAAAAAAAGTATGATAAGGACACCTATTAAGGTATTAAATCGCTTTCTAAGGCCAAGGGGCGGAGTTCCGTGGTGTGAAATTGGGGTATTCCAGTACAACTGCACTGTCGGAATTGTCCCTTGATGAGGGTGGAAAGAAATGAAGACACTTTTTTCCCCCTGCTCTGAAGGCGTGCCTTGCACCATCCTGCCCTACCCAGCAGTACCAGAGGATTGCTTGTTCTTAGCACGTCTCTGATAATTCTAAGTGAAAAATTTTCCTTCCAAAAATACCGAAGTGTCTTGGAACGAATGACCTCTTATTTTGTGGATAACACTTCAAGTTATGCGTTTCCAGCCTGAGCTGGAGCACTTCTGAATGCACCCTCCTCAGGGACTGTGTATTTAGATGAAATGGACTTTCTTCCCAAATTCCTCTTGGGAACTCCAACATTTTGCTCAATAATGGACATGAATCGTTACAAATGTGCCCGGCTACACAGTTAGCTCAGCGTTTCTCCCAGCAATATAGACTTGCTGAGGCTACTGGAAATGTGCAGCTGGGTTGGGAAATGCAGGAAGCCGTGTGTGGCTAGGCAGCAGCTTAGCAAATCTTGCCAAAATCTCCCCGGCTGCCTGGGCTTTTCCTCTGTATTTTCTTTCCTTTCATCTTCATTAACCTTTTATAACTCCGTCTGATTACTGCAGCATTCCCACCATTTCCTACCGAAATGCCACTCTAACAGCTTTGTTATGGGCAGCCAACATCGACGCTGGCCATCGCAGGGTTGTTAACTTCTAAGAGAGTGATTGAGATGGGATGGAGCTGTCTGGAGCGATGCTGACTGTCAAACCACCGCCGGGATCGCGAGGAATGCATGTTAGAGGGGAATGGGAGGAGGAATGCATGTTAACAGCAATCTCTGTACGAAATTCACCTCCGTGGGTCTCCCAAGATCGCTGATAACGCCGTGAGAAATTCAACAGCTTCTGGAACTCATCGAACCAACTGCACAAGTTTGAGGCTTTGTTCTTTTGCAGTTGATATTTGGGGCCAAGTTTAAAACAACAACAAAACCGAAAGGGTTCTCAAAAAAAAAAAAAAAAAAAAAAAGTTCCCGCTGAATAGTTTGGAGAAGATGCTTGTCAGCTGCTGGAGTCTTTGTGAGCTGGGTGTGGCTTTTTTGGGGTATAACTCAGAAATTTCCATTGTCTAACAGCAGCTAGCTAGGGCATTAAATTGTCACAGATCACATCTTTTTCATCACACATGCACAAACCTGGAAGATTAATTATACTCCTCTTTGTAAAACTCAGTATCCCAAGTGATTAGGGAAGAAATGAATCAAGAATATGAATTTAAGTACCTAAAAGCGACACAGCCATAGCTTGACTTGAAAGAAAACAGCTGCCAAGGAAAACACTAAAGCAAAAATGTGGATCAGCATCTCCAGGACTGGGGGAGGGAACAGGACTCGAGATGCTCCCAGAGAGTGTTTAGACTGACCTGAGGCCCTGACACTTTCAGATGGGATTTCATCATCTGTCTTTTACTGAGCTGGGAGAAACTCGGGGAATTTCTGTAAGGGACAGGCTAGCTGACCTGTGCAGGAGGTGGTGTTTTGCCTCTCAGTTAAGACTCAAAAAATTCTTGCCTGTCCATGACTGCAGCTTTAGAGTTAAGGCTCAATGGTCTTTGCTGGTGTTAAAGAGAGCAACAGTGTCCAGGAATTCATGCAGCAAGTTTTGTCTTGTTGTCCCTGCTACACAGCTTCTTGCAAGGTTTTGTTCTGCTGTGTCCTGTGAGAGGAGGTGTGAGAGGGGCAGGAACTCTCCCATCAAGGGCTCCCAGGGAAGGTGCAAAGTGCTGGCAGAGCAGGTGTGCTCAGTGGGTGCAGCAGCACAGGGTGGACCTGTGTCCTGTCCCCAGCCACCGCGGGGAGCTTCAGAGGAGGAGCTGCAGCCGTGTGGGTGGAAAATGTGCTTTCCTGGCTGGAGCTGAGTCCTGCTGCAAGGCTCTGTCCTGTGCAGCTCCAGGCTGGAGGGGCAGCTCTGGGCGAGGACCATGACATGTCAAGGAACAGGGCCATGTGCACAGAATCATGGAACCATGGAATGGTTTGGGATGGAAGGGACCTTCAAGACCATCTTGTTCCAACCCCTCTCTCATGGTAGGGACAACTTCCACTATCCCAGGTTGCTCCAAGCCCCATCCAACCTGGCCTTGGACACTTCCAGGGATCCAGGGGCAGCCACAGCTTCTCTGGGCACCCTGTGCCAGGGCCTCACCATCCTCACAGCCAAGAATTTCTTCCCAATATCCCATCTAGCCCTGCCCTCTGCCAGACAATGCTGGAGCATGTAGGTTTGGTCCAGTAGGTGCTCATTCTGGTTTTATAACTATTTTATAACTATGTCACACTTTCTAACCTCTTGTAAGGAAAATCTTTAGAAGAGCACTAAAAATGGAAAAAAATACTGCAAAACACAGCCTTATGCATGCATGCCAGTCCAATGGTAGGAATGCTGGCACAAATCATGATGCAAAGCATCTCTGGGGTCTCCTGGTGCCTGGCCCCCAGTGCCCCTGCTGGGACTTGTTTTTATGCTACCACAGCTCACCAAAAAATAAGCCACGTCACCCTCTCCTTCCAGCACTGTCACCAGCTCTGCTCTGTGCATTATGAGCAACCACTGACTCTTTGTTTTTTCCTGAACAAAATACCACTGCTTGTCTAGGGGAGAGATGCAAATGAAGCAAAGCCTGAGTGGGAGATGTAACCAACTCCAGATGTGCACTGCGAGCAGGATGGGAATGAACCATTCCCTGGGTCTGCCAGGGACAGGGAAGTGTCTGGGCTTACACTGCAGTGAGGAACATCCAATTCCAGAAAAAGCTTTGAAGGGTGAAAAAGAGTCAAGGGAAGCAGGAAGACTGGAATTTTGGCCAATGGATATTTTTAGCACTGGGTCAGGCAGTAAAATGTAATTTCACCCTGCCTTTGGGGGATGATCCAGGAGACCACTGGAGGTCCCTCATGGCTCCATTTGATGTACTGTGTTGTATTTATCTGTGTTTATGTAGCATTTAAAGGCTTCCTTTTGGGGGCTGTGGGTATCTGCTCCTGTGCACATGGATTTGAGCAAGGGGTGGGCAGGGAGTTCACAGCTTGACTGGCCACATACATCAGAGTTCTTATCAGCACCTTTATGCAGATAAGGGGGGCTGTGAAGCTCTCGTTTTAGAGAAGAGAAAGGTTTATAATGTGTTTCCATGAAAAGCAGCAAGTGGGGGGAAGGACTGGAGGAAGTCCCACACTCCCTTCCCTCCCCTCTCCCACCCTCATGTTCCCAGAGCTTATCTCTCCCCTGCTCCAGGGCTGGTGGGATCCCTCCAGGAGCTGATACAAGCCACAGGGAGGGGAGGACACTGACCCAACATGGGCATTTGTCCCCAGTTAATGAGCTGAGGTGGCTTGGGAGAGTCTGCTGAGCATCAAACCCGGGTGAAGGGAGGAGTGTGGTGACCAGCTGGAAACTGGGGAAGATGTGGGAGGCTCCCTAAGGCTTTCCTTGGTGAAACTCAGTGGGAAAGATGCCTTGTCCAAGACCACAGAACCCTGTGATGTGACAGAGATTTTACCTATGCATTTTCCTCTTTGAGCTGCATTTTAGGAGGAAGCAATGTCAGAAAACAATGTTTTCTGTCATCCTTGGTAGTTTCTACACCAGAAGGTCTCTTGCAGCTCTGCTGTGCATTATTTGGGCAGGTTTTGTCCTGGGCTGGGGCGGGCTGTGCTCCTCTGTGGAGCTGCACAGCTCATCCCAGCAGTGCCAGCTCTGCACAGAGGTGCCAGCCGAGCTCTTGCGAAGCACTTTGGGATGGAAATCACAATCTATATTTGTAACACATCAGCCTCCTCAAACACAAAGAACAAAAAAAGGAAAGAGAAGAAAGAAACCTTTTTTCTTCCTCCTGGGAGGAGCTCTTATCTGATTCCCGAAGATCGTTTTAGTGTCTGTGCTATTTTTGTAGCTGGAAGTGCAGTCTGCTGAAGAGCAGGCAGTGCTGAGAACCTCCCAGAAATTCATTAGGAGAGAAGGAGGCCAAAAGTTGAGCAGGGACACGGGAAGCAAACAACTGCCTGCCTAGCTGTCTCTGAATTTGATCTCCCTCTCAGAAGTCCCAGCAGCCGTATGGCTCCTGAGCTCGGAGACAGCTGGGCTGGAGAAAACAGCCTCACACAGAGGTCTGGTAGGCAAGATAAAGTTACCTGAGCATCTTCACCCCATCACTGTCTAGTGTGTCACACTTGGTGTCTGCTATCGACTTTCAGGGCTTGGGATCCTTATGACCACCAACCTATAGATCTGAATTAACTCCTGACCTGTTGAGAAGTGATGGTGCTGAGCTGCAGGGTTCAAACCTTTCACCAATTCATTGCTCCTGCTCTCCAGGTTGGCCATCTGTCTGCAGCTGTCCTCTTCTCCCATGAAATGGTTATTTCCAGAGGGAAATAACTCAGGAAAGGGGACCCCTCTTTGCTGCTTTTCCAAAAGGGTGAGGGGTGCTGAGATAAATGTGGGATACCAGGCTGCTTTGCTCCTGTTCACTCGGGAAAAAAGGGGAAAAGCTGCCAATTTTTTTTTTCCACATAGCATCTGAGGCCCACGTGATTAAAAGTCCTACAGAAGGTGGTTTTTTTTTTTTTTTTTTTTTAGTTAATGCACAATCCAAAGCACTGATCTCCTGACATATGGCTGCTGACAGGTGCCCATCTGCTCCCCCTGGAAGCCCATCTTTCCCTCCCGTGTGTGCTCCTGGCTCAGCGGAGCGGCTCTGCCGGTGCCTGCGGCCGGATGGGGCGCGGGATGCGGGGCTGCACCTCCCCAGAGATGGTCCTCGCACAGCCGGCTCTGCTCCTCCTCCCCCGAGCCGGGAGCCTCGCTGTCTGCCTCGCCTGAGCGCACGGGGAAGGGGGAGAAGAGAGATCTCACTGCTGCAGAGGTCTCTGTGCGTTCATCAGGCACGGGAATCTTTGTTGGGAGCGGGAGGTCCGTGAGCTGCCAGCAGGGAAGTGGTTAAAATTTTGATAGCGTTTCTACTTAAGCCAGGAAAAGTTTGACCTCTGCCTGTTCTCTACTTCTGACTGAATTTGGGAGATCATGACAACGGCTGTGTAGGCGTGTTCCCAGTGTTTAGTTTCCAAAAGATGGAAATATCATCTTCCTCAGCCCTCAGTGGTTTTAGCTGGAGTGCTGCATTTTTGGCTCGGGGAGCACAGTGCAGCCTGGAAGCCCCCAGCTCCTCTACCCCAATTTCTTCTCTGCAGTCCCCTCACTCCACTGCTGATGGCAGGGCAGGGTTTGCCAAATTATTGGCAGTGTGAAGATGTGGCAGGAGGCAAAGTTTGCTGCGCTGTGCTCTCCTGCTGGAAGTGATTTATGGCATTTTGGGGGTCATGGAGAAGCCAAAGGGTGTGCGTGCACTTTCCCTCCCTCTTTCTTTCTTTCTGTGTATATATAAATATCTATGAATGCTGCTACTGCTGGTTTCTGAAGGTATTAACATTTGTTTAGCCCAGGATCCATCCCACCCTGAATCTGCCTAAGGTGCCTGACTCTGGAGCACAGACATCCTCGGGCTCCCTCTGTTGTCGATGTAGTGAAGCACCTGCAGAAGGTGACCCAGCTCTCAGGTGAGAGTTCAGGTAATTGATTTCTGGCTTGTTCTGCACCAGCAAACACCTGCAGGCGGCTGGGAAGGATCTGGACCTGCACATCATCCTGAATTTGGGACCCTCTACTGGGCCCTGTTGCACCAGGTGCTGCACAGACACGGGGCAGGAAGGTGGCCCTGACCATGGGAGGTTGTGATCTGGTGGTGCATCTACTACAGAGCTGCCATCAGGTCATAGAATCCCAGAAGGGTTTGGAAGGGACCTTCAAGAACAGCTCATTCCAATCACCCTGAAAAGACAGGGAGAGCTTCCACTAGAACTTCCACATTGCTCCAAGCCCCATCCAACCTGGCCTGGAACACTGCCAGGGATGGGGCAGCCACAGCTTCTGTGGGCAGGGCCTCACCAGCCTCATAGGGAAGAATTTTGTCCCTGTATCTAATATAAACCTGCCTTTTGTAGGTTTGAGACCATTCCCCCTTGTCCAATTGCTACATGCCCTCATAAGAAGTCCCTCTCCAGCTCTCTTGTAGACCCTTTTTGTACTGGAAGGTTCTAGAAGGTCCCCTCAGAGCTTTCTCTTCCTCAGGCTGAACACCCTCAGCTCTCTCAGCTTGTCTTCACAGCAGAGGTTCTGCAGCCCTCAAAGCCTCTCCATGGCCTCCTCTGGACTTGCTCCAACAGTTCCATGTCCTTTTTGTTTGGGGGTCCCAGAGTGGAAGCAGCAGTGCAGGTGGGCTCTCCCCAGAGCACAGCGACAACTCCCCTCCCTCGCCCTGCTGCCCACGCTGTGGGGAAGCAGCCCAGGACACAGATGACTTTCTGGGCTGCCAGCACACATTGCCAGGTCATGTCCAGCCTCTCATCCACCAACATCCCTAAATCCTTCTCCTCCTGGCTGCTCTCAGCCCATTCTCTTCCCATCTCTCACCTGTGCTTGGCACTCCCCTGACTGAGCTGCAGCGTCCTGCATTTGACCTTGTTCATCTTCATGAGGTTTACATGGGCCCAGCCTGTCAAAGTCCCTCTGGAGGCCAGCTGAGGGTGGCAGCAGAGGAACTCAGGCTTGCCTGGGCCAGCTGGTCAATCTCAGGTCCTGAAAGCACCTGCCCCATAATCCTGAGCCCTGTGACACCTCCGTGTCCACTGCTTCATAGTGAAGGAGGGCTGGAAGGGGGCAGTGAGATGCCCCTGCAGGAGTCTGGCTGACAGCTCTGCAGGGGGAAGCTGTCAGCCCCAGCCCATCCTGCAGCTGCTCAGGGAGGGGAGCTGGCATCTCCAGAGCGAGGAGGAATGAAACAGGCAGGAGAGATGGGAGATAGGGCAGGGCACACCTTGAGATGAAAGACATGTGGTTTGTGTTTGAGGAGTAGTGGCGTTCAGTGGAGAGGAGTATTTATTTCTTCATTAACTCAGTGCCTGAACAAGTTTATCTTGAAGCACTGAACAAGTGTCATTAATGTTTCCTTTGAGCAAACAAGGCCCTTTGATAATGCTTACCCTCTTCTGACCTTTATTTTAATTTTGAATGATACTAATTAACACCGATCATTCATTCAAACACTAAACTGGTTGTTCCTGCTAAATGCAAAGCAAATGCTTTGTGGTCAGGAGCAAAATGTGGGCAGGCTTCTGTAGGGAAACTCCAGGATTGTGGGACACTGGCACTGGTGTGTTCAAACAAGGGAATTTCCTTTCTAGTCCTGGGGGAGTAGCTGGGAATAAACACATCCCTTAGGAGAGGAGAGGGAGCTCTCAGCAGATGGATTGTGGGGGCAGTGCTGGGACTCAGAACCATGTACACACTTTGCTTTAAGCTTTTTTTCAGAAGTGCCTGGCTTCCAGATCCCTTGGTGAGTGCATTTGGTGACAGCTGAACAGTTTTTTCTCTGATACCAACACCCTCCCCACCACTGCCTGGAGTGCTGACCCAGGATGTGCTTCCTCTGGTCCTGAGGGATGATCCTTCCTCTCAGGGGAAGTTTCATCCACCCTGTGCACAAACCTCAACCTGTTCTCCAGAGCAAAACTGCCCACCAACCTGACCAAAATTCCTCAGACCTGTGCCTGGGGGTTGTCTTCACCCAATTTCTCTGAAATACAGGCAGAGAGCAGGGGCTCAGTTTGGCCGGAAGATCTGGGATAGGTTTGGGGGAGGAGGAAGGAGTTTCACTGCAGGGAGACCAAGGGCCAGGGTTTTCTTTGTCTGCACAAGTCATACCTGGGCATTTTACTTGGGTAACTCATGGAGAGTGAGACATCCAACACAAGCTTAAGGGCCAAAATGGGATTTTGAGCTCCAGTGTGAAACCCTCCCTGTGTCATATGAGCATGAATAATCACTGTGGCTAGACAGACTGTGGCCAGGACGTAGAGGCTGGGGATTTGGAGGTCAAATCCAACTGGAAGCAACTCCACCAGAGCTTTAGTTTGCTCTCTGAGGAATGAGGCTTAAAGATTTCCCTGCAGACAGTCCTGGATCTCCACACCAAAGTGCTTTTTATCTTGTTTAGATTAGATACTGAGGAAGACAGCAGGGCTGCTGAAAGACAGGACCCATCTATTTTGGTCTAATATTTCGCACTGTCTAGCACTCTGCCATCATTGTGGGCCCATGATATTTCTAGCACAAGCAAGGGAAGATAAAACATCCCCTGGCAATGAATGTCAAGCCTGTAAGAGTTTCCAGAGCAGGCCAGTAGATATAATTATGACTTTCTATGACCAACAGCTTGGCACAGCCAAACAAAAACCTCTTCCTAGACCCCATCAGAGTTTTTAGCACCCACAGAACAATCTGTTTAGCACAACCCTGTGTCTGTTAGAAACCCAGCCTGCCTTTTGCCATGCCTCCTCAGCCTGGAAGTCCTGTGAGTCTGATTTTAAGCAGGGTAGTTTAAACTTCTCATTCAAGAGCCCCACCACATCAGAGGGCAGCAAATGAATCACGTACATGCCTTTATCTGATGGTGTGTTTTTGTAAAATGAGCCACATGCAGTGAGGAACTTGCTGTTGCAGGGAATTTGTGTTTACATAAATCTCCAGCCCACAGATTTATTTTCCTCTGCCATTCCCTGCATGTAAAATCCTCATTGGGAGCTATTTAAAAACCATCAGCATACAAATAGTTTACAAACTGAAGCTGGGAAGGGGGAGGAAATGCATGATTACAAAGGGATGTAGTGTTTAGGGGTCTGGTCTTGTGGCTCTGGGGAGACCACAGAGCACCTTCCAGTACCTAAAGGAGCTCCAAGAGAGCTGGGGAGGGACTTTGGACAGGGACCTGGAGTGGCAGGACAAGAGGGGGATGTTTTTAAGCTGAAGGAGGGGAGATGTAGGTATATAGATTAGATACTAAGCAAGAGATTTCCCCCAAATGTTTCGTTTTTTTTTTTTTTTTTGCTTTTTTTAATGCATAAAGGAAGGGTTATGTTAAATGTCCATGAAGACACCCATACCTAAGGACATCAATAGCACATTATCTCTACTCCTGGCAAGAATGGATCAATTTATTACACATCAAGAAAATGCTTGCAGGCCTTGAATGTTGAAAGGGCTCTGCAGCAGTGTCTCAGATCTGCAGTGATGCTTAATTATCCTCAAAAGCCTTGAGATCAGGCCCTGAAATCCCCCTGATTTATGTGACTTGGCTAAGTCCTGATCCTCACCCTGCTGTCTTGATCCAAACATCTCCCAGCAAAACAGCTCCTGTACCCTCTCTTTTGGAGGCTCTTGCACACAAGATCACATCTTGCCAAGCCACGCACTGCAAACTTGGACAATACCAGAAGTGATTTTCTCAGGCAGCCCTAATTCTCTCTCTGTCCACCCTTCTCCCCTAGGTCTGTTTGGGGCTACCTGACTCTCACTCATGCTTTCCTTGTCTGGTCCAGCCACTGAATCCTGCCCAAGTCCAAGTTTCCCTTTCCTCCATATTTTATGCTTTCCTGAGCAGAGTTTAAAAGTTCTTCCTAATGAACACAACAGCAGCTTCCAGTCCTGAGGACTGGGCCCTTTGCAGATGAGGCTGAGAGTGGCTTCAACAGATGGTCTGGAGAATCTCCTTTCATCACAGAAGCACAGAATCGTTCAGCTTGGAAGGGACCTTCAAGATCATCCAGTTCCACCCCCTGCCATGGGCAGGGACACCTTCCACTACCCCAGGTTGCTCCAAACCCCATCATCCAACCTGGCCTGGAGCACTGCCAGGGATGGGGCAGCCACAGCTTTCTCTGGGCACCCTGTGCCAGGGCCTCAGCACCCTCACAGGGAAGAATTGTTTCCTAACACCTAATCTAACCCCAGCCTTTGCCACTTTAAAGCCATTCTCCCTTGTCCTCTCCATACATGTCCCCCCGTGAACCTGCTTGGGTGTTTTTGCAGCAGGGAGCCTCTGTTCCTGCATCACCAAAGGAGGGCAATGCCCCATCCCATGGGTGGTGTCCCATGCACTCTCTTGGAGGATAGTCCTGCCCCCAGGAGCACTTCCCTTCCCAAGCCTTATGCCAGGCTCAGCCTAGTTCTGGGAAAACCCTTTGGCTCACTGAGAGCTGGCCTGGAGCCTTTCCTGCAGGATGCAGAACACATCTGGTGCTGTGTGCGTGGGCTTCGATCACAGTGCTGAGAGTTTATCATCACCCACTTAACCCTGCCTTAGAGGAGCTCCTTGTGCTGCCCCAGGGTACTCTGTTTGCTGGGGTTGCTGCAGGGAACAACAGCCTGTGCATGCAGACAGCATTAAAGGCAGGCTCGTGTGTGAGGCACATGAAATAACTGGGTTGCACTAATAGGCTGTGCCTGTTATTAACATTACTGAGGTGCCTGGGGCTCAGGCTGGGATCAGCATTCTTGGTGCCATGCAGGTATTTGGGAAAGAAATTCTGATGTGATGTGAGCAGAAAGCAGTTTGAAAGGGAGTTTTGTGAGGCGCTGCTCAGTGCCCTGTGCAGGTTTGGCTTGAGGGTTTTCTGTGCCAGGAAGGATGTTGTTCAAAAGGCAGTGCTGGAGTTGGCAGGAGGATGGAGTCTCTGTCTGCTCCCATTGTAGGGGTCCTGATGGGTTGGAAAGGATGGAGAAAGCAGAGATGCAAGGGGGGTTTGCTTTGCTCTGAAGAGATCTTTTTGGTGGTGGGGCAGTGTGGTGACTCGCTGGGCAGGACAGCTCAGTCAGTGCATGTCAGAAAGGAAACCAGAGCACCTGCAGATGCCTCATTCCTGAAAGGGTTCAAGGCCAGGCTGGATGGGGCTTGGAGAAACCTGGTCTAGTGAAAGGTGTTCCTGCCACTGCACAGAGATTGGAACTGGATGGTCTTGATGCACCCTTCCCATACAAACCATTCTGTAATTCCATGGCTCTGTGAAACCAGACCTAAGGAGGCAGCAGGGAGCCCTCCCAGTGGCAGTGCAAAGTGGGGACGAGAGCCAGAGCAGAGAGGAGAAGAGAGGGATGCAGTCAAAGTGAAAAACTTAAGCTTGGTCATTCCTGTGGATACTTTTGGGGCTCTTGTTTGCATGAGGATCCAACAGGGATGTGTCCCAGCAGATGCTCTGCCCCGAGCTCTCCAGCCTCTCTTCTGCCTGCAGCCACCTCAGCAAGCTGGAGAGAAGAGAATCCATTTCATCCCAAGCAGCAGGTGATTCATCTCTGGAGCAGCCTCCTGGTGTGTGTCCCAGACACTCCACTGGGAGTGTGGATTCAGCAAGAGCAGGGGTCAGCCCAGCCTCCTCCAATGCCAACCCTTTGGTCACCACATCCAGAGGGGAACA
The DNA here is from genome assembly GCA_013398075.1 of Notiomystis cincta. Taxonomy (NCBI): domain Eukaryota; kingdom Metazoa; phylum Chordata; class Aves; order Passeriformes; family Notiomystidae; genus Notiomystis; species Notiomystis cincta. Next base: position 114,031 of record VZRX01011352.1, on the reverse strand, counting down.
TGTGAAGTGTTGCAACAGCCTGAGGGCAATTAGGGGGGAGGATGCCAAGGAATGTGCTCAGCACTGGATTGATCTATGCTAGGGAAAGGGAGGCATTTATATAAAAAAAGAGACAGCTTGGGCAAGAGGCCTTTGCTTGCAACAGGCTGAGAGGGAAGCCTTGAAATATCCTTGAAGGATATCACAGATCTTCTATTTGCCTTGCAAAACAAAAACCATCCCTCTTCACTGTGTTTCCACAGCTATGCAGATATAAACATACAAAACCCAAGGTTATTTCTGATGGGTTTTCTTTAGTGCTCAGAGCAGGCTCTTTCCAGAGTGGAAGCATTGCTGGGGAAGGCTCATTCCAGCAGCAGTGCCCTCAACAGTGCTATTTATTGAAGCAAGGCCTTTATTTTGTGATGAGATGTACTGAGCTGGAAAACATGGGGGCTTGTGATCTCAGGGACTGATCTGCTTGTTCAGACTATGGTGGGGGAAGCAGTTATTCAGGGCAATTTTAATGGCTGGAGCAGCTGTGTTGTAAATAACCCATGTAGGCCTGAGTCTAATTTTTCCCTTAACAGGATGCTCCCACAGATGTGACAATCACAGCAATCAATGTTTCTGTACCAGCACTTCCAGATAAACTGAACGAGGGGTTCTTCCTCTTTTCAAAAGTTAAGTCTGGAGGCTTAACACTTAGTCAATACTTCCCCAGAAACAGAGGATATTGAAAGAGAGAAATTACGATGTGGGAAATGTCTCCTGGACTTGCAGCCTGAAGGCTGCAGCTGGGATTTATTGGAAATGTCTTGGCAGTTGCCATGGCATTTATTTTGCCTTTAAAAGGTCTTCCAGGTGATGCTATTTGACGTTAGAAACACTAAGTGCAAAAGGAAGCAGGTTAATTGGATTTCTCTGGAAGACAAAACACAAGAGGACCCAGGCTGATGAGCAGCTGGAGTATTTCCCCACGAGGCTGCCAGATGAGCCTCTGAAAACCAACTCACACCACAGATGCCCTTGTGTGCTGCTGCCTGAGCTGTGAGCTCCCAGTTCACTCGCTGTTGGCAGGTACACAGACAGGAGGAAAATCCTGCAGGAGAGGCTGCTTTTCTCTTCACATCTCAATGAAAACTATCTCAGAAAGGGCTGGTTGATCTTCACAAGGACAACTGCACAGCAGACCTGAGGCCAAACATGAGCATGGAATCATAGAATCCTAGAATGGTTTGGGTTGAAAAGGACCCCAAAGATCATCTTGTTCCAAACCCCTGCCCCAGGCAGGGACAACTTCCCCCAGACCAGGTTGCTCTCCACCCCATCCAGCCTGGCCTCGAACAATTCCAGGCTTGGGCATCCATAGCTTCTCTGAGCAACCCATTCTAGGTTCCAACCTGAACTACTGCCCCTACAGTGAGGCATTTATGCCAAACATCTAAATCTCTCATCTTTTAATTTAAAAACCCTCTCCCTTGTCCTATCACTACCTGCCCTGCCACGAGCAGGCAGGATGTCACATGCTGTCTGTGAAGGGTTGGCTGTAGGGACAGATTTGGGACCAATCCTGAAGTCTGCTCCCAAATGGAGAAGAGGCTGCTGTGCTTTGGGTGAGTCATTCCACCCTTCTCTTCAGCCTCCTGCTCTGTCAAAGCCTGACCTGCTCATGAAAGGGCTGGAGGGAGGCTTGGACCACCCCTTGGGAGTTTCCTCACTCTGCCCAGCCAGTGTGACCCATCAGTTTGTTGTGTCAGGCAGGGGGTGTCTCCCCTTGGCACTGATGGTGTCACACAGCCACGTGTCACCCAGGTACTTCAGGCTTTATTGGGGTGCTGATGTATTTTACAAACCTGAGTCATGGGAAGGGGAGGGGAGAGGATCATTAGTTGAGGTCCCACCCATAGCAGCCCACAGCAAGGCAGGGGAGGGAGCCTGGATCCCCTGAAGGCACCTCAGATGGGTCCCCAGCCCCAGGGCTGGCATGGGAATTGGAGGAGAGGGAACTTGTGCCTGAAGTGCCTACATCATCCTGAACTTCTGTGTCACATCTGCACCCTCACCTGCTTTAAATCCTGCTCCTGAAGGTGTTCAGTTTTTGTGAGCACCTACTGGGATGGCAGGTGAGACATTTTGGTTTGATTGTCACCTTTGGAGGAGAAGAAGAGTTGTGGTTAATGGGAAAAGAAACAGGGAGCTCCAAATTACCATTTGCCCTGTGCCGTGTCCCTCTTGCTACTCTGGGATGCAGTAGATGAGGTAACATGTGCCTGGATATAAAACTGACCAGTGTGGATAAATAGTAAGCAAAAAAGAACAATAAATAATCCCTATTAAAGATGTGTTGTTTATTTTTTTTCTCTTGACACTCCAGTGTTTTTCTTTAAAAGCCAAATAATCTTGTCCATGCTTGGGATTTTCCATCCTGCTGAGAGCCATTGATTAGCACATTAAGGGCTTGTTGAAATTAAAATTATCAACAGTTAAAAGATGATCTGATAGTGAGACAAGATACAAACCTTCTAAGCAAAAGCTTTTTTGTGACTGAAAAGGAGAAAGATCCTGCTTTTCTCCCAGAAGAGCATTCAGGTCATGTTTCTTGCTTCTTCTCTCTGCTGCTGCTTTTCTTTCCTCAGTGACCCTCATATGACTCAGCTGACACCAGACTCCTGATGGACATTTTCACAGCCATTAATTGAATTATTGACAAGTGAAAAATGCTCCACTGTGCAGCCAACCTGCCTTGACCCTCCACCTGCCTTAAAGGAGAGAAGAACAGCACATGAAATATCTCATTACCAGGGTGAAGGTAATCCTCAGCTGAGAGGAGCCTTGTGAGATATCTGCTGGGTTCCCATGTCAGGGCCAGGTCCTGTGCCACTGACAGAGATGTGGGAGGTCCTTTTGTGGCTTCTCTGCAGGTAAGGATGTCAAGAAGGGCCAATTACACCCAATTGCTCCAGCCCTGTTGGTTGGGTTGGGCCCGCAGGCGATGCTGCCAAGCTGTGGGTGAGTGGTGGCTCATGTCACTGCTTGCTCTTCCCTGGCCTCAGTTCTAACTTGTTTAATCCCCATGGCCATGAGCAAAATGAGAGGGTTTTGTGGGCACAGCAAGTGCCTGAGCTGTGCTGCCTCTGCCCCTGGCTGAGCTGGAGTGCACGAGCTTCACGTGCACACTGGTGAGACCATTTCACCACTTGGTGATTGCCACCCTTCCATTTCTGGGGCTCCAGGTTTACAGTTTGAATGCCTTCAGCCCAGTCCTGCAGCCATGTGCCATCGTTCTGTTTCTGCTGCTTGGGAGAGGCTCTGATACTGGAAACTGGCTCTTCCTGCAATATTTGTGGGCCTCAGCGTCGGCATCTTTGAACTCTCTCTTGCATTAGCAGAGCAGATTGACTTTCTAACCTCTCACTCAAAACCAGCTTTCCCCCTTTATTAGAGCTTTTCTCTGAACCATTTAGAGCTTTTCAACTTTCTTTTTGAAGTGAGAACCCTGGGCATGGATATGTTTTTCCAGCAGCAAATGGTGAATGTGCTGTTCTCCCTCTTGGCAACCCCCACATATCCACATCCCAGGACCCTGTTTATTCTCAGGACTTCAGCAAGAGGAGCTCAGGAAACACCACCAGTCACCAGCCAGGCCCCTGTCTGGTGGTTCAGTGAAAATTAAACACTATTGTGTTAGGTCTGGAGGGAATGGAGTTAGGTCAACCCACCACAGCTATTTAATTTTGATGGGTCTGGGGCTTTGCTTCTTTTTGGCAGTGATGTTCAAACAAACACTTGTCCAATCTGTAGATAGTACTTCTATTCCTGACTTTGAATTGAGCCAGATTGAAATAAAAACCTCCTGACTTCAGTGGAAGAAGAGCCCAGCTGAGACCTTTGCATCTGACAATGCCAGGGTAGGTTTGGTGCTGCTGAGTTACTTTGCTGACCCCAAAGCTTCTCTCTTGGCTTATGGACAATGATATAGACTGAGACGAGTCTGAAACTTGATTAATGAGCACATACACTACAGGAAAATGGCTTCAGCATTTGCAAGAAGACAGACAGCCTCAGGCATTTTGTGGCTTTTGACAGCTGGGAGCCATGAATGTCTGTTGTCTTTTTTTTTTTTTTTAAAAAAAAGCTTTATAACCAATATGTTGGAAAGACTGGCCCACACTTTGTGCAATGCATGCTAGTGTAACTATTTTTTTCATAGAACTGCATTTATGTGAAAGCTGCATTTACAGCACAGAATATAAAGATCCTTTCATCTAGGTCACCCATCATAGAATCATTTAGGTGACAAAAGACCTCAAAGATCATCAGGCTCAACTGTTAACCCAGAACTGCCAAGTCCAGAAATAAGGCNATAAAATTTTCTGGTTAATACAATTTTAAATGAAAAGTTCAATACTTTCCAGCAGTATGAAAAAAAAAAAAAAAGAAAGAAAACATTACTCCCAGCTGGGGTGAGAAAAATCTAGTCTATCAGTGAGATTGTCTGGTGGCTAAAAGGCAGCTTCCTGGGTTTTGATGTTGGTGGGTTCATTCTCTGCATTCCTCCTTTCTTTCCTTAGATGGCTGGTTAGATTCTTCTAAATTTTTTTTTTTTTTTTTTTTTTTTTGCTGGGTCTTCATTCAGGAAAGACATTTGAGCTATGCAGAGAACTTGCAGCCAAATTCCCCTGGGAGCACAGTGCATGGACTTGGGTGCTCTAAATGAGCAGGACACTCTGGAGAGCCTGGAGAGGTTGGTAAGAGTGAGATTCCACTTCAAAATCCAGAGGAACCGTGGGGTTACAAAGCAGGAAATTGGGAATACTGGCCCAGATTCACTGTGTGGGATGGGAGGGTTGACTTCTGACTTCCATCTGAAGGAAGGGATCCATGATATTTGTCCTTCAGCATCATTGCTGGTTGCTCACACAGCCAGACAGACCTTGCTGCCCTGGTTGTACCAGGTTGCAGTCAGGAATGCAAGAAAAACAACTCGTGGAAGGAAAATATGGTTCTGGAGAATATGACAAATAGTGAATATGTTGTGCAGGTTGAAGCTGGCCAACAGATTGTGTGCTTGGCATGCCTGCTTTAAAATTAATCATTTGTTTAAGTGATATCCTGATTTGGGATGCTTTCCTGAGCTTGGGACCTAAAATGCAACTATAGGAAAGAGTTCCTTAATCCAACAAATAAATCTGTTGCAGACATAGGAGTGTTTTCTGTTGTTTTTCATGTAGTTCTTTATAGCTTTCAGATGGGACACTCCCAGCTTCCTCCAGAAACTGCACTTGCAACAAGTTCAACTTCTGGTCAGCACCAAAAATCCACAAAGAATATCAAGTTGTTCAGGGTCCCAGCTACAAAAGCCAAGAAGGACTAGCAATATTTAGTGATTACATTTGTTTCCTTTCCGTAGGAAAGGATTGATTTCTGTGTTTGAAAAGGAGCGTGTTTCTCACAGAGCAGGCAGCATGATGGATGGCCATGTTAAAAATATAGGATTTCTTCTCTAAGATGTGGGAATGGGCTTCAGACTCACCTCCTCCTCCTCTTTCCTCACAAAAGGGGGAAATGGAGACTAATTTATAGGGATAGACTGCAGTGTGTGATGGCTGGCAGAACACATGGCTGATTGCTGGAATATTACACTGTAGGTCTCCATAATGGGTCCCCAAATCCCCATTATGTCCCAGCCTGGGGACAGGTCCCTCCAGTGCTGTGATTTGCTGTGCCTCCCTTCAGCAGGACACCCCTCCTGAAGGGCCTTTAGTGCTGTCATTGACCTTCAGGACCAGATGCCTGCTCTCCCCAAGCTCTGTGGGGTGTGAGAGTGGGTGTGAGGGGAGCGGTCCCGAGACCTGAGGAGCACTTGTGGCAGCGAAGCCTCTGCTGCCTGCTCAGGTGCAGCACAAGGGAATTGGGGCCAGAGGCTTTGCACAGTGTGAGGGAGGCAGGGGAGAGCTGGCAGGGATGGGAGTGGGAGGCTGAGGCTGTAATTTTCTCCCTCTGATCTGCCTCGATGTAAATAGGCATTTCCAGCACTCGGGAGTGGCTGCACATGGGAGGCACCCGCTGTGTGCTGGCTCCCCCAGGAGTGGGTTCAAAGGGAAGGCAATGCTCCATCAGAGAGCTAATTGAGGAATTGAGCCTGCAGTCTGCTTGCAGAACAACCTGTTTCCTCCATCCTATTTGATTTCAATTCCACTTGCCTGGAAAACTCAGATGTGTCCATCCACATGCCAGCTCTGTTCATTTCCCTATGGCACCACACATCTTGTTGCAAATTATCAAAACCATGCTCGTGCATTTCCTTTTTATCCTTTGGTTTCCTGTATTTAATATTTGCAATAACCTGTGTTGTGTTTCATGCAGTTGTAGCCGTGTGTTTTCCTGGCAAAGGCCAATATTGCTTAAAGACCTTTTTTTTTTATTTTTTTCCATTCCAGGAGGGAGATTTTGCTGCTTATATATCAATATGATGGCTGGCAGTGTTCTGGCAAGCTGGAGAAAGAAGATAAGAATGAAAAAAATGCTACATTTCATGACCCAGTGGCTTATGCTCTGTGTGCTCCACTGTGGACATTTAACAATCACGAGAGAAGCTCTTCTATGCCCCTTAAAATATCCATATCTTTAATGTAAATGAATCAGAACCATTTTTTCATGGTTGGGTCATGCAGCTCTGGAGTCAGAGGGGATAACAGTGGGTATATTGTATGTAAGGATGAAAAGAGCAAGCCCTGACACTGCAGCAGACACTTGGTGCAGAGAGATGTAATGAAGAGACTGCTAACTAGTCTCATGTGCTTAATTTCTGTCTTACATTTGGTTTCTCTTCTGAATGCTCCTGAAATGAGAGGTGACACCTGCAGGTCAGTAGGATGCTGAGCCCAGAGTTGAGAGCTGGATCCATTCTTAGCACTGCCACTACCTTGCTGGATGATTTTAGGTACATATTTCCCCTCTTTGTTCCCATCCTAGCTTTTCTCTCTCACCCAGCCATACCACAAGTGCTTTGGGGCAGAGATCATCCATCCCTCTGTGGTTACTCAGTGTCTGGGACCATGGGGATTTGCTCTTCTCTCTGTTATTTCTTCAGTATAATTTTTATGAGAGGCCTGACTCATTCAAACACATGAATCAAGGGAGGGGATGGGGCTTAGACTGGTGCATCTGCCTAGGGAGAAATAGGATGGGACTTGCAGTTGTCCTTTCTTACAGAGCTGAGGTGCCTCTCCACCCCAGGCCAGGGTCACTGCTTACTGTTTAAGGCTGGGCAGGTTGGGCTGGGGTTTGGTAGCCTCTCCATGTGGCCAGGACCCACCCCTCTGGCAGGAGGTCTCACACATCAGTTTGCTGTTTGCACCAGGGGTGCTCTGCCAGTGCTGGATGCTACAGAAACCCAGAAATGCTGTGGAGGGAAGGACCACCCTCAGCCCCACTGCTCCTGGGTGGAGGTGACACTTGCCCCAAAAACAGTTTGGCCCTTTTGTCTGGCCAGGGAGATGCCACAAGGAATGAAAATACAGCAATCAAAATACAGAATTCAGACAAATGTCATGCTTGGACGAGCAAGTGGTAGACCCCAATAGCTCAGACCAGGTGGTTGCTGCCTTGCTTTGTATCCCCAAAAGGCTGCTGATCCTGCAGTTCCCTGCAGGGCTCTCTGTGCTTCCAGGAGCTTGCTGGGTCCCTTAAGAAGAGCAAAGCATTTTTGCTCAAGGTCATGCTTTCAGTGTGACAGCAGGAGAAGCTGTGTGTAAATGAAAGGTTTGCATAAAAAATGAGAAAGGTACAGCCAGAATGGAAAGGAGTTGTTTTTCTCTTCCTGGGCGTGTCACTGGCATTTCACAAAGGTAACTTGGTGTCTGTGGCAATGAGTGTGGCAGGGCCAAACTCACAGGACATCTGGAGCCAGCTCTTTCTGCCAGTGATGGGTAAGAGGCTCTGAAGGGTCCTGGTGGTATTATGGAGCTGTGTGAGAATTTTCACTGTGCCCTCTAAGGATTTCATGCTCTCAGTGTGCATAGCTGAGATGCACAGGCAGCCTCCAGCATACTGATGAGCCCCTGACATTAGTATTCAGTGCCAAAAGCCAGAGCTGTTAGACGAGGAGTGATGTTGTGAAGGGAGAACTGATAATTGATTAGGCTGTGTTATAATATTGACAGTCCTGACCCAGCTCCCTTGCAAAGGACATTTAACAAGTACCAATTTAGAGCCTCAGCACCATAAATAAGCCACTGTAGAGGACATGTGTGTTTTGGGTGCTGGGTTTGTCCCTGGGGAATTTGCAGAGAGGGAAACACATGATTGACAAGGGGCTCAAAAAGTCAGTCACAGGCTCCTCTGTCAGTCTGCACACACGTGGTTTCTGTTAGCAGGGCACCCACCCCTGCTTGGCACAGCACTTGGCACAAAGTTAGCTTCAAATTAGGCTCAGGCTGAGGTGCTTTTGTTGAACAGAGCCCTAAGTACACGATCACATGCAGCACTTTGGGCTAAGAGTGCAAGAGGACCACTGGCAGTTTGATGCATTCCAGATGTTTCAGCCGAAGGTGAAATTTCCCCTTTGCCCTCCGGATTTGGGTTAAATTTTTGGGGTTGGGATTGCCCAAGGTGTTTGGTATTGGGGGCAGGTGCAGCATGCAGACTGAAGGTTACTGTGCAGGAGTGCCCTGCAGCTGTGGGAGCCACAAACAGATTTCATGGGTAAATTAATTCAAACAGGTGAATGACTTTGCTCTGGTTTGTTGTGTTTAACCTCCGCTGCAGTCGATGGTTTATCTAGACCTCTGGATAAACAACAGAAAAACCCAGAGGCTAAACCAATGTGATGTTTTTTTGTCTAGTTTTCAAACAAGGCTGATTTATAGTGGGCACAAAAATATGAGCAAGTGGTTATGGTTTTTAAAAATAAATTAAAGACAACATTAGCAATGAATGGAGCACATGACCGAGCCAACTTTTTTCCTGAGCACTTTTTTGTGAGAACAATAGTGAGGAACAGCCTCTGATTTTATGATTAGCTGAGAATGGCTGCGAACATTTCCTTGACACCAAAGGCAGACATGAAGCATCATGAATTAATATTTGCAAGGCAGCATTTTGAGGTCTCTGAGCTCAGCAGACCTGTAATAAAACCAGGAGCAGCGATCATTACTTTTGTTTGCAAAGCTCAGAGTAGGCAGCGGCTGGGGACCAATCTCTAAAATTATCTGGTTGCTGTGGATGTAATTGGAGGGCAGGCAGGGGGTTTCCAGTGGGGTGGGTCCCCTCCCAGCTGGGGGAGCAGGAGGTGGGGCAGAGGTGCTGGAGAAATCCATCAGGAGCAGCAGACACCCCTGACAGCGACCTGCACTGCGGCAATTTTCTCTTGGCCAGGCGATTACTGCTTGTCAGTCCCAGCTGGCACCTGGAGGACCCCAGTTAGCAATTACTTGAGGGTGTTAGCCCCAGCATCGATTATTTTATTAGCTCCCTGATGAAGGGTTTGTGTCAGCCATCTGAGCCTTATAGACCAACCTCTGCTGCAAGCCACGGAGCCCTGGCCAACACCAAGTTGGCTACTGTGGCTTCCCAAAAGGCAGGAGGATCCTGTGGGTCACCTTCTCCAGTGTTTGGAAGGAGCCCTCATCCCCCTGCCCACCACAGGATGCTTGTGGCTGCCTCATCTGTTTCCATTTTTGGAACCACCACACAAGTGCCAGGTGAGAGGAGGAGGACGTGGCTGTCCCAGTGCCCCAAACAGATGGCACAGCAGAGCTGTGCCCCAGCCTCTGACAGCAAACACCAGGGCCCATTGTTCTCAGGGCTCCAAGAAAATAGATGGGTGACACACAGGCAGCTGCAGAAAATGTTCTCCAGACTGATTTTGTGCAATGGATTAAAAAAGAAATAAAACAAAACAAAAAAAAACAAACCAAGAAAAATAAAAAAAGTCTAGTTATTCATTTCTGTTTAATGATGAGCAGTTCCTGTGGGGAGTGATGACACAGCAGAGGAGATCGTCTGGAAGCACTCAATGCACATTGTAGCTCTTGGTTTGCCTTATTTTTAACCCAGGGTCTGCAGGAGCTTAGGGCCTCCCTGTTCAGCACTGCCTGCTCCTAATCAGTGTCCTCAGACATGAAGGCAGAAGAAGGAGAAATGCCACCAGGTGAAATCATTCCCACTTGGTGCTAGAAGAACAAAGCTTGTTGATCTGCAAGTGAGGGGCCTACCAGAGAACTGGAGAAGGACTTTTGACAAAGGCAGGGGTGACAGGACAAGGAGGAATGGCTTCAAACTATGAGAGGGGAGGGATAGGTGGGGTATTGGGAAGAAATTCTCCCCTGTGAGGGTGCTGAGGCCCTGGCATAGGTTGCCCAGAGAAGCTGTGGCTGCCCCATCCCTGGCAGTGTTCCAGGCCAAGTTGGAGCAACCTGGGTTAGTGAAAGGCATCCCTGCCCATGGGAGGGGTTGGAACTGGGTGATCTTTGAAGTCCCTTCCAACCCAAACCATTCTATGATTCTATGATGTGTGAAAAATGATGACTTTTTGAGCAATGCCACCACCCACAGCCCTTGTGCAGCTTCAGCTGAAGCAGTTGGAGAAGACACCAGGCTCTTGATGAGCAAATCCTCTTGGTACCCACCTCCTCTGAGGCCATTAGTGGCAAACACCAAATCTTCCTATGATTGAAACCACCCTGCCTTGTTGTGGGTGCTGTGGTTTGGAGAATGATGGTATAAACTGCTCTGGCCCTCAGTGGATGCAGAACAAACCAGTGCTTGGCACCAGGCCTGAGGAGCAGAAACCTGAAGGCAGCATCTTGATGGGAGGATTTCCAGTTTGAACCAGACACTGCAGTTGGTTTGTCCACGTTTGGCTCCGTCTCAGTGAAATACAGCAGAGAGAAAAGATCCAACAGAGTGAAAATCTTTGAAACGGGGGAAAACGAGCAAAAACATAGCCTAGGGAGCCTGTCTAAAGAAAACAAACAAAAGGCAGAGAGGAAATGGGAAGCAGTGGATGGTATGTTACACAGTGTACAAGCCAACAAGCAATATCTGCAGGTCATCCATTCCTCTGAGCCTCGGAGAGGACAGAGGTCCCTGGGTTAAATTACAGCCACCCCTCTCCCTCAAGCCTCTGTTATTTTGTCTCCAAATGCCCAGCAACAGCAGTGACAAAAATAGTTTGCAAAGTCTGACAAAAATCTCCATTTCCCAAAGTTTTGCCAAGCCTTGTTTCATGTTTGAAGGGCTCTGGCTGCTCCTCCTCAGCTCAGCGCTGACCTTCTGGCTGCTCCATCCCTGCCTGATCTGATGGAGAGGTAGAAACACTCTTCATTAACCAGCACCCTGCCAGCCCTTCAAAGCCCTCTTCCTAGCTGTGCCCCTCAGTTTTTATTTTTGTTTCTTTTCCTGAATGCCTTGCCTTTAAGGTGAGATTTTCTTTGGTTTGTAATACTTCACACTTCATATTTCCTTCATGGCTGGAGGGCTGTGGAAAGGGAGCAGCGGGGGACTGTTGAAAGCAGCCTCTGAAGGGATGTCCTCAGCCTTTTTTGGGCAGCCCAGCAGCAGGGAGGGCTCACTCTTGGCATTCAGAGAGTGCCTCGGGCTCCCACCCTGGCACAGGGATGTGGCACGGAGCAGATTCAGCTCCTTCAGTCATTCTTCATGTTACAGACAACAGATTAAATTGTCTACAGTGAAGCAATTATATTAATAAAGACAATTTCAGCTTTGCTGGGGTTACTGAGAAGAGCCCACAGACAAAAAGAACATTTGGCAGTGACTAAATCTTGCAGATCATTTCTGGGAGTATTTATTTACTCGCCGAGCATTGGGACGGGAGTTGCAAAGCGGAAAGCTCTGAGATGCAGTGGGTAAATCAGGGGAATCAACACATACCCTCCCTGCTTTCAACTGCAGCTGATTATCCAGCTTGTTGCTATGCTTGCTCCCCCTACAGCTTTTTTTCTTATTTTCTTTTTTTTTCCTTTCCTTGGGGTTTTGCTGACAGAGGAAACTACTGTCAGGCCACCTTGGATTCCACGCAGCCGCGCTGGCTCGTGCAGCAGTAACACAGATGGGAAGAGGACGCTTTGCTGCTGCACTGAGAGGGCTGGGATTGTCTGCCAGCACTGGAGATCTAAGGAGACACTCTCAGCATAATCCCAGAGTAAGGAAAGGCATAGGATCTGCCTCAGAGCAGGTCTCTGATGCTAATGAGGACAGGTATTAGGAGCTGCTGCCTGGTTTGCTGTCTCCACTGCATTTTTGGCTCTTTTCTGCCAAGGACACTGCTGTTCCTGTGGAGGGTGAGGAATTTCATGAAAGCTTTCTGTCAGCTTTTCTCAGTTCCTTCTTCTTAGAAGGACACGAAGTGGAGAGAGGTGAGTCTCCTGCCCTCCTGCTGGAGCAGACATGAAGAAAAGAAGACAGATGAAGAGACAGGGTCTAGCCAAGCCTGAAGTGCCACAGATGTGTACAGATAAGGGAAGGTGGGATTTAAAAGAGAATAAGGGAATCATTAAAATTGCAAAAGACTTTTAAGATCATTGATTCAACCATTAACTGGCCCACTGCCAGGGCCACCAGTAAACCATGTCCCAAAGAACCACATCTACATGTTTTGTTCCACCACTCCCTGGACAGGCTGTTCCAGTGTTTCACAATCCTTTCAGTAAAGAAATTTTTCCTAATATCCAATTGAGGTCTTCACTGGCAGCTGCTGGGCTTATTCTTTCTCTCCTGTTCTTGGTCTCATGGTGGTGTTCAGAGTCCAGAACTAGGGAATGATGTGTCCTGAGTTGCTCAGACAGGTTAGACCAACACTGTGCCTCAGGAGCTGTGTGCAGGCTGTGTGCAAGACTTTTGGGACAACGGGGGAGGAAACTTCTTTGCAAGCAAGCAGGCAGTTATGTGACTAATGAGCCCAAATTCTGCTGAACTGCCTGGCATCCCTCACTGTAACAGCCTGGCATCTCTAACTGTAACAGCCTGCAAATCATTATCTGTATTTTTAGGTCCCTGACAGCTCTAACAACCTGGCTAGAGCTGCCTAAGTCACTACTGAAAATGGGGATCAGGTCTTTTGGTCGCACCAACACAATTAATCCTGCCTGATCTACCCAGGTACAGCTCAGCTGCAGCACCTGCTCAGAGCTGACTGTGGGGCTGGGGCAGGACAACACAAGGCCAGAAGGTGATTTTTCTTTTCCCAGGATGTGTATCCAGGTTAGGATTGACTCATGACCTGCTGGAGAGGCTTTTCTCTGTCCTTTGTGGAGCAGCCCTGAAGACTTCAGCTCTCTCTGAGGTGTCGGTTTAAGACACGCAGCTTTGTAGGTGGATAAAATTAGATGAAGTGAACCTTCCATGTAGACACTGCTACAAGTTTTACCCTGTGTTTTTAAATAGTTCTGTATAAATAACGCTGGGGAATGACACAATCCAGGTCTGCAAGGCATTAGCACTCTCTGGCACGCTGCACATTTCACACGGAATGCTGCTAGCAGCAGGGAAAAGGCCAAGCCAGACCTTCAGATCTAAGCATGATCAAGTTGCAGAAAAGTCTGGATCTGGAGGAAGATCTGAAGTTTCCTTCTGACCTCTGTCTTCACAAGAAGCCAAACTGCCCTGTCCAGCATTGCTGAGCCCCTAACTATTTCAATCCAGCTGCAGCAACCCTGGGTCCACCTTGGCTCCAGACAAGATCCAGATGAGTAATTCTGATCTCTTGTTACTTTGTGAATAAGCAGCTCACAGTGCTTGTGCAGGGCTTTCCTAGACCTCATCTTCTCTACCTTGGATTCAACAAAGAACTCTGTGGCCTCTGGTATACCCTGGATTATGTTTATGAAAGAGATGTGATCCAAAATGTCCATACAAAGATATTATCTGGCAGAATGGCCCCAGCAGCTTTAACATCTGCTGGGGAGATGCTGTGTGGAGGGAATGGCACCTGCTCAGTACTGCTGTGCCTTCCTCAGCCACCACCCTTCCTCTGAGAGATGGTAACACCATGTTTCTCTCCACACAAGTAAATCACATTTGTTAATAATGATTAATAATAATAATTAATAATGAATTTCAGCTGCTGTCACAAATTTGTTTCACTTTGCAGGCAGGGGACACTTGAGAGTCTACAAGCACTTGGACACAGGGCATATCTTCTAACCATGCCCTTGGAGGATCCAAGTGCTGCCCACTTTATTCCCAGCTGTTCATACACACCACGGATCCCAGGAGAGCACGTGGGAGTCTTCACCTGTAAACCCCACCAGATGTGATAAGCAGTACCCCTCACCCAAGTCCTTGTGTGTGTCTCCACTCTTTCCATGGTCTCAGGTTTGCATCACCCTGGAAATATTTTTCTCACCATTTTTCCTGGTGTTTCAAGTATTTTCAGGTTTTTTAGGCTCACTTTGAGAGGAGTCTGACCCCACAAACCATGAGAGATTGCACTGCTGGTGGCTGAGCCATCCCATGTGGCAAAGCACTGATGCAGAAGTATACACAGGTTTGCATTTTCTATTGGTATTAGTAAATCCTCACTGAGAATCTCATATTTTTCCCACCTGCTACAGGCTGACAGGAGGTGGAAAAGGCCTGGAGCACAGCAAAAAATATATGTCCCTCCTTTTGAAAGGTCTTCAAGGATTGAGGGGGAATACCTGGGGGAAGGCAAGTGGCTGTGGTGCAGCTGGAGTCTGCCCAGGTGAGGAGATGGGACAGGTTTGCTGATTTATTGGGGTCTGAGCACAGAATTTGCAGCACTGGTGCTGTGCCATAGGCAAGAAACCTGCCAGCCCTGGGCTGCTGCACTGGCAGGTGTGTCAGGTAACACCTAAACACACAAACACTTCTTCAGCAAGGCTGTGCTCCTCCTTTGAGCTCTGCTCTAGGACTGCAGAGGTTTTCTCTTTTTACAGCCATGGGGTAAAAGGACTTTACAGCATAACATGACTGTCCTGAGGTGCAGAGAGGGTAACATAAGAGTGAGTTTGCCATCTGTCCCAGGAGTTATTCAACACAAGTGTGTCTGTAAATTCAGAGAGCACAAACAGACCGAGGAAATTACAATGTGCTCCACATGCTGCAAATCTAGGGCTGGTCCTGTCTTCCTCTGCGTGTAACCAGGGTCGAATCCCTCCCCGTGCTGCTTTCCTTTAATTTAATATTCCTTGCAATGGGCTGTTCCCCTTAATGTGCCTAATGTAAAACATGCTCGTTTGCTGACTGTGGCAGGAGTCTCTGGCTCAGGCTACCCTGCACGTCGCCGTGGAGTCTGATGCTGGGGAGGGTAATGACTCTGGGAAGTTGGACACTGAAATGACATATTGGGAGTATTTACTGGGCAGAGCGAGGGAGGTGAATTATTTTGTTGCCGATGATTAGATCTGGGCTGGCTCGAAAGGCAGAGCTTGCTATTAGGCTGGGGGATGCTAATTTTTAGGAAACAAAAGTGGATCCTTTCCGAGATGGCCACATTTACAGACATATTTGTGTTCCCTTTTAATAAAGTCAAAGCAAGTATGTCTGCCCCGTGCTGGAAGCCCAGGCCTTTTTCCCAAGCACAGGCTCACAACCCCAAGCAGGGTTTGTAGAACGTACAAGGGAGCACAACAGGACCCCACTGGCAGGAGGGGGGACTCCCCCCTGGAAGTTCCAAACTGCAGTCCTGGTCCCCAGGGCAGAGGTCGGCCTTGGAAAGGGCAAGCAGTGTTTCCAGACGCAGTAAAATGAATTCATCTGTCATTGTCATTTTTAAATTGTTTTCTGAGGTTTACCGCTGATCTTTTAATAGGGAGTGATCCAAACCACGCTGCTGTGCTGTGGGTGGCATCTGTCCCTGGTCCCCCAGTGCCTCTGCACAGCGAGGACACGTCAGAAATCCCCACCCTCGACTAGCGCTGAGCCGGGGAAATGTCCCTGTTCCCGGTGGGCAGTGGAGGGACACGTCCCCTTAGGCTGTGCTCTCACAGCCATATTAACACTCTCTTAAGCACCGTCTTTCGTCTTTCCAGCCGCTCAGTCTGTCTTGTTTTTGGCCATTCTAGCGGATTGCGGAGATCAGCCAGGTGATAAACCCTCTCTTTTGAGTATTTTTCCTACTAAATGAGGCTTTACCCCTAAAGCACATCCATTCCCAGGCACTCTGAAGCGGGTAGGGAATGGGGGACCCAGCTGAAGCAGCTCTGCATGTGAGACCACAGCTTTGATGCTCTTCTCTCTTTCCTGCCTATAGCAGAACTGGGGGATTCTCAGATATCCCTGTGGAGAGTTCATACGCCTGCAAGGTTTGAATTTGCAATCCGTGGAGCTGCATGCGGCCACGGTGGGAATAATGAGAAGTTGTGTGGCCATGTGGACTCCTGCAGTGCCAGTCCTGAGGTGGGATCGCAGCCCTGCAGCCTCCCAGAAAAGCAAAGGTGAGCTTAAGAATCACATAAGACTTAGTTAATACGGGACCCTTTTATTCCCCTTTGGGTTTAGACTTCCCAGATAGATTTAGGCAAGGTTTTCTGATTTTTCTTTCTTGACAATGTGCTTCTCTTAACAATTCCTGGAACTCCAGGATTCCGAAATTTAAGATATGCACTGAATCCCTCTCCCCAAAATTGGGTCTGATGAGGGAAGACCTGGCAAGGACGCGGGCAGAAATTCCCCATCTCAGAGACACCGATTCCCTTTGCAGCCAGGCCAGGGGCACGGTAAGATCGCCTTTGCCCAGCGGGTCCCCTGCTTTACACTCCCAGAGCGGCTGCCGAGAGCCAAAACACACGCAGGGCTTGCCAGGGACTCATGCCAGGTGCCGGCAGTGCCCCGGCCCCGCAGCCAGCACGGTGGGTGCCTTTGTGTGTGTCCCAGCCGCGGCAGGAGCCGACTTCAAAGCGCCCACGAAGCTTATGCAGGTCAGCAAGGAGCCAACGTGCTGCTCTCCCAGCACGCTCCTATTAGGGGAACTGATACCCTGTTAATTACATCCTCGTCTTGCCAGCCTGTCCCTGCTCCAGCACCCTCCCGCTGCTGCCTGCCAGGCATTTATGGGACACTGAGCCTTTCGCTTGCTGTTCACCTCCTCCTTCACTGCCTGACAGCTCGTCTCTGCTCTGCAGCTCCTTGTCCCTTCCCTGTCTGTCTGTCTGTCTGTCTCTGGTGGCCTCCGAGGTCTCCTCTCCTCTCTGATGGACACTCGAGGGTGTCAGGGCACTGCTGCCTCCCAAAACCCAGCGACCCTGCCCGGAGGGCATCACCCACTGGGCAGCGTGTGGCCTCTCTCCCCTGCTTAATCCCACTTTGCTCCTGTTCCTGCAGGCTGTGATAGAAGAAAGATTTGCCAGAGAAGCCTTTTTTTCTGCTCAGATAATGTTAAGAGCGTGGTGGGGGAGTGGGAGGGAAGTTTCCGAGCGTGTGATCCTTTCCTTAGGTCTGAAACAGAAACACTTCATGACCAAGGTGTGCAGCGGGATGGGGAGGCTGCTGGATTGCACTTTGAAATGGGAAAAGGTTGGGGCTCTGTGGGGAGCAGCTCCTTTCTTCACTGAAAGTGTGATCAGGCATTGCAAGAGGCTGCCCAGGGAGGTGGTGGAACCATCATACCTGGAAATATTTTAAAAATGTGTGGATGTGATGCTTGTGGACAAGGTTTAGTGGTGATGCCGATGATGTTGGACTCAATGATTTAAGGGTCTTTTCCAACCTTAATGACTCTATTGTTCTATGATTCCTGGAGCAATCACAGCCCAGCATGATCTCTGCCTTCAGCTGGGAATGGCAGAATGTTTCCCCACATTCCTTTTTTATCGAGCAGTATCTGCAAGCCTGAAAACACCCAGGACCTGCTAGGTGATCAGAAGAATTACCAATACAGATTACCTGGATCTTCCTCTGCTGGGAAGACCCTCCTGACTCGAGGCTTTTGAGGCTTGTCCTTGAGCCCTGGAAGCAGTGCTGGTGGGCTGATGGATGATGCTTCAGGGGTCTCAATGTCCCCAAAATGTGCCCTTATCAGGTGCAGCAGGAGTTAAGAGAAAGCCAGCTGCTCTCTCACTGATCCCTGCTGGGACGGCTCCCCTCATTTTTAGCTTTGATATTCTTGTGCTGGAACAGCCCTGGCTTCTCTGGGCCCATTTTTTGCAAAGCCTGGCTGGGATTTTAACCAGAAAGGGTTGGAGAATCTTATCAATCTGCTATTATTATTTTCTTTTGCTTTCCCCTTTGAATTCCACTCAGCTGCTGACTGTGAAAACACAACAAGAGGCTCAAATCAGTCAGGCCTTGGCGTATTCAAATTGGCACCAGTTTGTTTGTTTTGGGGCTAAAGCCAGAGTGAGAAAGCCGGGGCTTTGAGATGCTATTGGAATCACCTGGGAAAATACACACTCCTTTCATGTGGCCTCCACTCCCTGTGGCCAGGAGGGCTCTCTGCCCCCAGCTGGGCTCCCAGCCCCCTCCTCCTTTCTGTCAGCAGTGGGACCCTGGCTGTGCCTGGGGACAGGCACTTAGTGGTGGCCATATGACACGAGTGAAAGTCCTGGGGGAGCAGATGTTTCTCTTTCAGCGTGGGGGCCAGGGGAGAGCCTTGGACAAGGTATCAAATACCCTTCCAGGCTTTCAAAAATCACTGCTGGGAGCTGCTTTTCTTGATCCTGGCAGGGAGCTGCTGGTAACACCTAATGCCTGGCACTGCTCCAAAAGAGGGACCTGAATGCAGCAATTTTTAATTTTTTTATTTAAATATTTTTTCTTCTTGCAGAAGTGACACGTCCAGAGACCCACACAAAGCTGCTTGAACAATTCTTTTTTAGGCTTGTGAAAATTTTTATGCATCTTTCTGAGCCCATAAAAACAATGGTCCTTTCCTCCTTGTGAGAACCAAGAGCCAAACTCCCTGCAGTGGAAATAGCTCTGCTGTCTCTGCACACCAGCACTGGTGTCACCACTGTTTGATTTTCTTCCTCAGCCCCAGGCCCTTCACTAGAAGGTGATGGAAACAGTTTCTTAATGAAGCTTTGGGGATGGCATCAGCCATTTCTTTGCTCAGTGCTGCCTGTCAGGAAGAAATTCTTGGCTGTGAGGGTGGTGAGGCTCTGGCACAGTTGCCCAGAGAAGCTGTGGCTGCCCCTGGATCCCTGGAAGTGTTTTAGACCAGGTTGGACAGGGCTTGGAGTAACCTGGGATAGTGGAAGGTGTCCCTGTCATGGCAGGGGGTAGAACAAAATGATTTTTAAGGACCAACCCAAACCATTCTATGATTTTCTGCTTACAGTGACAAACATTTCTCTCCTGCTTACCTCAAGTCCTCAGCTTTTTCAATTCCTTCACCTTTCTCCAAATCTTTTTCTGCTTTTGCTTTTCTTTATTCAGGACTGTATCAGTTTTCAGGACACAGATTTGCTACAGACCAGGAATTTGCCTTTTCTGGTTCCATGTAGCCTGCTCACACCACTGCTCAAGAGTGATTGATCAGACCTCAGCCCAGCAGCCCTGGATCTGAAAACAGGTTTCATTTGGAGAGTAACATCCCACATTTATCAAACAGAAGGATGACACTGCACCTCTGAAGAGGGCATTGGATATTTACACAAACTTTGCTGTCCAGCTGCAAGTTCAGCTCTCAGATCTGCAGCCTGGAAGGTGTGATCTCACAGGGTCACACCTTCAAACCCCAAATCACCTGAGCTGGCAGACAAGGACTGGGGTCTCCCTGTGGGTTTTGAACACCTTGGAAATGAGGGAGTTTGTCAGCATGTTCTGGTTTGCTTTTTCAGTGAAGGAAATTTGTCCCCAGGTTCTGTTTCTCCTGTTTAGCCAAAGTCTCATTACAGGCAGTTTGTTTTCTGGCCACTTTTAAAAATAATTTCTGATCCTGTTCCCTACAGCCATTACCTAAGAATTAGAGGTCAAGATGCCTGGTACAAATGTTTCATAAGTTTCATGTATGACTGAGACCAAAATGGTTTTAATATCTGTTTGCCAGCAACTGGATTTGGGATTTCTTTGCTTTGTTTGTCTTCCTTCTTGTTAGCTCCTGTGGATGTGCCTGCAAAAAGCATTGCACAGACACCAGGTTTTGCTGTGGGAGTCACTCCCAGAATTAGGATTGTTATCTACTCTGCAATCTTGAATTTCCTCACCTGTGCTTGGTGGTGCTTTTCCTTTCCTCACTGCCTTTTAGCCCAAACTGATGCTTGAAGTGCTTGTTTTGGAAAAGCACAGAGCATGAAGGTTTAGATTTAGATATGAAAAATTTCTTCATGAAAAGGGTTGTCAAGCACTGGAACAGGCTGTCCAGGGCAGTGGTGGAGTCATCATCCCTGGGGGGATTTCAAAGATGTGTGGATGTGGCACTTGGCATATTTTAGTGGTGGGCTTGGCTGTGCTGGAGGAATGGTTGGACTTGATGATCTTAAAGGACTTTTCCAACCTAAACAATTTTGTGTATCACAGAAACAACTCTCTGCACCTGTAGGAAAGGTCATGAGTGCTGATCTGATCATTCTCTGTGTGTGAAAGGTCATGAATTGAGCCCAAATTATCTCATAAATTGCTATAAAAGTTCAGAATTTTATAAGTATGGAGCTGTGCTTTTTAGGTTCTGTTATTTTGCCTCCTTTGGGTTTTTAGGCTTTGGTTTCCAAATTCACAGGTACAGTGTAGAATGATTTTAAGGAAAAGGGCCATCAAGTGAATTAATTTCATTGGTCTGTAATGTGATAAACAGTCTTTTATGCAATGTTTTCTTCCAGTTGCCACAATAAAACCCTGGCTCAGGGGATGAAGACCAGTTTGGAGTTGACCTGAGGTCTTCACATCTTATGCAGTATCATCACCACCCTTGCAGCTGGGATGAAATGCTCCCAAGGAGTGCCCAGGTCATGGCAAGGCTGCTGTCCCCAGGAAAAAGTGAGAAATTGGGCACTGACATGGGGACTTGCCCAGAGCACTAAATCAATGCACGAACAAATCTGGCAGAGGTTTTCACTCGTGGAGCAGAAATCCCACATTTGCAACATAACCCAGTTGGGAAAACAGTCTGTCAAGAAAAAATGGCCCAGAATTTCTGCTTACATCCAAACTTTGGTTATGGATTATATTTTTGGGCATGAGAGATGATTGACTGCAACCTTTTTGAGAGCAGGGACTTGTCAGGAGCCCCAGATTCCAAGGTGGGAATGTGGACTGCCTCATGCACTCTGTGGCAAAGCCTAAAAATGCCTTTTCAGCATCACCTGCAGCATTTTCTTCTCTCAGGTGTGTCTCCTGGTCTGTGAGCCAGTCTCTGGACCACACCAAGGCACTGTGATGATGTATGGTTGCAAACACATGGTTGTGTAAAATCTGTGGGATTTTTAATGGTATTTTTTCCTCCAGCAGCTCATCCCTGAATTCAAGCCAGGCAAGGCTTTATCTGCACAATAACTGCACGTGACTGGCAGCCTCTGCTCAAAGTCTGGTGGGGTAACAGAGCATGTGCCTGGTGCAAGAAGTCCTGCCTTTGGCCAGTACATTGGGGTAGAGCTTTAGGAAAGATTTTACAGCAGAATCCCGATTTTCAGTCAGCTGGCTGCATGTTTTCACTTTCCCTGGCAATTACCAGCTCCCTGGGTCATCATATCTGTTTCAGTGGCTTTCAAAGCCACCACTCTGCCTTCTCCAGGTAGTGGCAGAGGAGTGTTCTCTCAGACATGGATACTTCTGGGGGAAGAGCTCATTATTTTTCCAGGGAGCTGTGTTTCCATGCACACATCCCAAAGGAACTCGGTGTCCCTGCAGCCCTGACAATGTTTCACAGGTATTACCATCTTTTGTGCCTCTGTGGGGCTTTGCAGGGGCCTTGCCCCAGCCACTCTGCCTGGGGTGCAATTGACCCCACTAATGCAGGGCAAGCTTAAGGGTTTCAAAGCCTGCCTCAAGTCCTTGGAGAACTGTCCATATTCCCATCGTGTCCACAGGACTCTGCTGGCTCCCTGTGCAATGCCCAGCCCCAGCAGCCTTTGATTGCCCCCAGTCCCACTGACAGCATCCTGACCATGCTCAGTGCAAATGAGTTTGCTGCTGCTGAGCTTGCTTGGAGGGTAAAAACCCTTCAGGAGAAGAATTATGCTTCCCACCAGACCCTTCCGGAAATGAGTCCGAAGCAGAAAAAGGCAGCGGGATGATCCAGCCAGTCTTTCATCCCTAACGAGAGGCTCCTAATGAGAGCCTCCTCCTCCTGCCATGGAGCTGTGCCATTGTCCCTCTCTATATTGTTGTAGTAGAGCAAAGGAGGAGCAGGGAAAGGATCATTTAGCACGTGAAAGGCACCTCTTGTATGGGGCTACATGCATGGCACAGTTCAGCCGGGGTGAGCGACCAGCTCCTGCCAAGCTGTGATGTATGAGGCAGAAAGGTCAAAAGTTCTCCTTTACAATTGCCAAGAAAAGAGAAGGCAGGCAATGGTCACTTAATTTGTGGGTTTTTCCCTCTGCTTGTCAAGAGGAGTTTGGGCAGTGGTGATGGATGAGCCATCAATTCAAGTTGGACATTTCAGCTTTTGTCCTGCTTCCCAAAGGGCCCAATTCAAGCCCTGGCCAAACTGATGGGAGTCCATCCCCTGATGCCAACGGGTCCTGGATTGGGATGATGGAGGCTGTGGGTTGAACAGCCTGCCCTTCTCCACGCTCACTGCTGTGTCTCTTGGCCCTCCAGTTATCAGGCAGCACTTTTCCAGAGCTGACTCTTCTAAAATTTGCTACCAAGGCCTTAGATTTCTCTCCCTGGTCCCTCTCCACGTAGGTTCTTTGATTTGCAGCTGGGGCAAGCCGTGGGCTGGGCAGTGCAGCAGCTCCTACTCAAGCCTTCCTGCTTATCTGACCACACATACTGTTAATATTTCCTCTAAGGCCCTCAGCTCCCATGATAACACTGCTTTATCAACAAAAAGCCTTTAAACATTTTCCTGGCAAGAGGAGCCTTTCCACAGTTTTATTGCAGCATATATGGCCCTTAATGGTTTGATCCTGTAGGACCTGCTCTGCAATCAGCTCTCACAGTCCTACACAAGCACAGGCCATCTGGGACCCCCTTCTTTGGGAAGTATTGTTCCACATTATTGCACACACTGACCTAGGAAAACTAAGGCAGATTTACAGCCATAAAAATTCAGTTTCAGGGTGAAGTCAGTACTGACTATGAGGGATGGCTCAGCCTCCCTGTTCGTGCCTGGCAAGGAGTCTTCAGAAAGAGACCTCAGTGTGTGCACCAGACACTTCTTCCTCACATATCCTGGTGCCCAGGTTTGTCAGAGGTGTTCCAATGTCCTCTTCCCCCTGACCAGATCAGTGCAATGTTTGGAATTGGAACCACAAACATGTGGAGGTCAAATCAGTGGATTTACCTTCACTGGAGGCCTGGCACAGACTTCCTCAGTTTAGAGTAGGAAAGAAGAGGAACCATGAACTTTCTCCTTTGTTCACCCCTGTGTCAACCCTAGCTGGAGTGAAGGAGCTTCCACCCATGTAATAAGGGCACGGCCAAGTGGTTGCCTCCACAAAGGGGTATAATTAGGAAACTGGACACATTTCTTCCATCACTGGTCTTAATTGGCCTGAAAAACAACTTGTCTCTTTAAAACAGATGCACAGGCTGTTTTCTTTGTGTCACACAGGCTGTGTGAGGATTGCTTCTCCTCTGTCTGGATAGAGAGGTTGGGGACTATGGGATTTTATGACAGCACTGGCTGGAAAACCTTCATTGTCTGGTCAGAGCCTGCAGACACTGTCACATGCCTGAATGCTCCCAGACTGGGTGGTTTGTATTGGCCTGGGATGAACAGACACTAATCTTGTCTCTGCTACATATCTCCTTGGAGAGTTATCCCACACTCTCTTTGCTGGCCCTCATCACAGGACCTGGCACAAAATACCATGAAAAACTGTTTCTTATGGGAGTGGAGCAGAAGCTGGTTTAGTGTTTTCCAATCAACCCCTTTTCTTGCAGCAACACTCATGGGGAGGACAGAGTTGTGATTTCCATTGAATGGATGGCCTGGCATTTCCATTTGGAGTGCATGAAAGCAATTTGGAACTCACCAATTAAAATGGTTTAGATAAAAAGAAAATACATACAGTAAATACTCAAAAATATTGAGGAGCCCATGGGGACATGTTGCTCCTAAAGTTAAGCTGGCATTTGTAGTCCTGATATCTGTGCTGTGGTTGTTTCTGGAATGCTGCATCTCCATGAGCTTATTCTAATACCAGTAAATGTATATTCCTGCATATTTTATGTAAAGGACTGGATGGAGTCCCAGAGCCACATTGTCCAAGGTCCTGTTTCTTACTGCCTGGGACCATGTTCAAGAGGTCAGAGGAGCCCAGATCTCCTGATCAGAACATGGCCAGAAGAATCCTGGAAGACTCGCTATCCTTGGGGGCTGTTCAAGTTGTGAGTGTTGTTTTTGGATGATGGCAAAGGTTTAATAAATGCTGCAGCTGTAGAGAACACCCTCACTGGAGAGTTTGAGTCCCTGAGTCAATTTGCAATTCACATTTCCAGGCTCGGTGTATCCAGGACTCCTCTGTCAGTGGGGTGGGCAGGTCCAGCGCTTACTTTGGCAGAAGAGTTCCTCAAGTCTTGTTTAATTAGAACTCAGACCAGCTTCCTGGAGACTGTGGGAACCTCATTAGCAGCACAAATAGAAACCTGAAGAGGCCAACTCAGTGGGAAAAGATTGCTTGCTAAGAACTTTACTTACCAAGAACTTAACCTCTTCAAGAGTCGTGTCTCTTAGGTACAGCAGAGGAATTTATGGCCGGAATACAAGGTCTCACAATCTTCCAAATGCTGGAGGTTTTGTTTTTCAATGTGAATTAAAACCTCTCAGAGGAGTAGGCAAAATCTTTTTGGCTTAACAGTCTCCAGTTGCTCTTAGGTGTCCTCTCTTCAATTGGTTTTGATTATGGAATCATAGAATGGTTTGGGTTGGAAGAGACCTTAAAGACCCTGCAGTTCCAACCTCCTTGCCATGTACAGGGACACAATTCTCAGTGTCTGTTTCAGTGCTCTTCCACCACTTGGAGATCCTGATTGCTGATTTGCTGTCCTCATCCTTGCCTTAATTGGTAATGTTAGCTTATATTTTATAATGTGCCAGCTTATTAAAAAATCCAGTTATTTTAATATTTAAGATGTAAACCCAAGATTTTAGACATCAAAATTCAGATTCACTTAATCTCAGATGACATCCTACCTCTTGTGTCTTCAGAAAGTTTTAGAGAGGTCTTCCTAGGCTAAGCTAACAAGCACTGTGTGCCTCAGGACTGGCATGGGAAAGAGCTATAAAATACATTTGAATTGCAGCTCAGTACATACACACTTGCCTGTGTCTGTGAGAACTGGATGGAGTCTCAGTCTTGATTTGCAGTTGTTCTGTTCTCTTTAATTTTGGAGCTATGCCAAAGAAGCTAAAGGGACCCAGATCTGTTGATCAGAAGGACAGAAGACTCCTGCAAGAGCAGCTAATTGTTCATTTCCTACCCCATCCCAGCCTCGTGCTGGCAATGTTGCCATATATTTCAGAGGAGAAATATGTGTTGGTCTATAAAACAAATCCATATATTTTTCCTACCCTAAAGACATTATTATCCTCCTGCTTCTTTGGCCTCAACAGACACAGAGAGGGAAAAACCAGATGCCTTTATGTACCTACCACTACAGCTTTGTTTACAAAATTGTGAGGATGAATGATGTTGGTGGGGTTGTGTTTTCTTTTTTTTTTTTTTTTTTTAATTAAATGCATCCCACCCAATCAGGAAAGAAATCAAACCCTCAGTTAAAATAAAGGAAAATCAAATAAACACATGTTATGTTTTCAAAAACAATGTCGTCAGTGGGAGAGGGACAGATCAGGGCAGAAACACCAAGCAGTCTTTCTAGAGGAAAGACCTTTGCACAGGCAATTCTTGCAAGACATGAAAAAGGATTTCTGCTGCAATTTTCACTTCTGGACTTATCCCAGGCTGAAAGACCTCTGGTCTCATGTTGATGAAAGATAAAGCACAGGGGCAAGATTTCTTAAATCCTCGTTATTATTGTGCTGGAGAAATAATCCTGTTTTGCTGAGTTTTGAATCTTTCCTACTGCTGCCAATAAAAGTAACTTATTGCCATGATTACAAAAAAGTTTCCCTAGACCAGATATCCACTACAAAGAAAGTGGTTTGCAACATATTAAAGAGAGAGTGACCTACTGCCTTGATTTCAGCAAACCATGGGATGCTTAGAGCAAAGATGGATCACATTGTACTTCCCAGTGCTTCCCACAGCTGCTGTTTCCTTCAGCGTGGGACAGATCCTGCCTTTGCTGAAAGACCAAAGAAGTCACCCCTGTTCCCCTGTGCTTTTACTGTAGGGTTCTCCCCAAAATCTACAGAATGCCTTTTGGGGTCTGCAGCAATGGCAATGGATCATTTGTAGCCCACAGTGTTGTGGATTCCCTATCCCTGGAAATGTTCTGGCCAGGCCAGATGGGGCTCAGAGCAACCTGGCCTAGTGCAAAGGATCCCTGCCCATGTCAGGGGGTTTGAACCAGGTGGTCTTTAAGCTTTCTTCCAACCCAAGCCATTCCATGATTCTATATCCAATGCATGTCCCATCTGCCCATGGAACTGGTGCCACTGTCCCTGGTTTGCTGCTCTGGGACTGCTGTGGTTGAGCTCTAGCTCCTGCTGTCTCCAATTTGCCTGAAGCTTGATTTGCAAAATGTGATCAGTGGTGCAGCTTCACCCGCTGGAGATGTTCCTACACCTCAGTGGTGTCAAGACCTTGCCAGGGATGTGGTTATGAACATCCCTTACCCTGAGGGTGCTGTGTGGGGTCCCCTTCCTGTAGGGGTGCGTTTGCTGGTGTGACACAAGTGTGACACACTCGTTCTCTTCCCTGCCATTCTCTTCTTGGTAAGACAGCACTGCCTCCTCCCAGCTCCTTCAAAACCTTGTTCCTTGTCTTCTGTGGACACAAACTAGTCCAGGCTTCAGCACTCTGCCTAGAAGGCACTTTCCACCCAAAAAT
The DNA here is from genome assembly GCA_013398075.1 of Notiomystis cincta. Classification (NCBI taxonomy): domain Eukaryota; kingdom Metazoa; phylum Chordata; class Aves; order Passeriformes; family Notiomystidae; genus Notiomystis; species Notiomystis cincta. The sequence goes on along the minus strand of VZRX01011352.1, from coordinate 87,005 downwards.
GGAGCTTCTCCTCAGGTATAGGCATCCTCTTAAGGTGCAGCCTGAGCCTTGGGAACAAAAACAGATGGGAAAACCCAAGAAGATTTGTAGCTCTGCTGCCCTGCTGCTGTGCACAGGGGATGCTGTGCAGATGTGAGCTGTGTGAGGTCACAGGTTAACAGGGAGAAGTGCTGCCTGTGGAGGTGTCACACTGGCTGAAAACTCACCCTGGCAGCTTGATTTGAGGAGGTGAGGAGGAGCTAGGGAGCTACAGCTGGCTTTTCTGGTATTTTGAGCACAGGTCCTGACGTTCACTTGGTAAGACAAAGACCTTTATTTGCATTATTAAACACTAAAAAAGATCATTTTGTGTGTTTGTGCACATGCACCTCTGTGCTTAACTAGCCAGAGCTCCAGAACTGAATTTCACACTTCTTCATTTGATTTTTATCACTATCTTGAGCACAGAAATTTCCACAGTTAATTGAAGTGACATATGCTTGCCAGCAGCCAAGTCTTAATCCCATCCTTCCCTCTCACCATGTTTCTGATTATGCTGATGGCAAATCCTCCTCCTTTGACTCAGCCTTGCACTTGCAGTGGATGCAGCCAGAGCCAAATGTTCTCTTAGAAGCACAGAGATATTTGCCGGATGTCCCACACGGTCTGAAGTTTTTTTGCAGTAATAAACAAGTGCTTTGTTGGCTTCTGGGACTGATGGGAGCAGTTATCAGGAACTGCAAGCAGTAACCAGCTCCTAAATCATGTCTGCTAACCCAGAGCCTTTATTGGTGATAAGCATGCCTCGGTAGGGTCTAGAATTCTTGAATGTAGCCCTCATTTTGCTACATGCTTCAGACATTTGACAAAAGATGACATTTTTCCTGACATAACTCATGGAATTTTTGGCTAGGGGCAATCTCCCCACAGCACTCATGCCTATTCTGAGCTACAAGTTGTGCACGAGACCCAAATCTCAAACAGTGACAAGATTAATAGAGCAAATCCAAATCCAGAGCCCGCCCTGCATTGCTGCACAGAGCACAGGAAGGTGAATTTCAAATCCTGGAATGAGACTGGATGCAAATGCTGCCAATGCCCAGGATGTGCAGGCAGGTGTGCCCTGCTGTGAGCATCCTTTGTGAGTCAGGGCAGAAAGTCATTTATGCTAAGCACAAAACACTTTGCTGATCTTCCCAACCAAAGTCCCCAGAGCTCTAATCATTTCACTGATGGTGGAGGTGAAAAGACAAGCAATTTTTACTGTGTGAGAAGCTTTGATTTCCTGTTAATCACTTCCTACTATAAATCAGCTATAGGCAGCTGCATCCACTTGCTCCTCTGGGTAGAAAAATACACCCTGCTGCTAGACAGCAACACAGGCGCCAAAAACATCACGGGATCAAAGGGCACTGCAATTTATCCCAAACAGAGCCTAAACAAGCCTGTCAGCTTGCCTGGACCATTTGTTTATTTTAGCTGTGGACACCCCAGTCTGTCCAGTGTCAGGGGATGGATTTATCATCAGCATCATTTGTCCCATCTGAGCTCGCTCTGAATATCCCTTTCATGCAGCATCCTGATGTCCAGTACCAAACCCACACAGGGAGCATTTTCCAAGGGCTCAGCACTGCAAGAGGAAGTGCAGCTCTTGTCTGTGCTGAGGACTGTCTGTTCAGCTTCTTAGAGAGGGAAGTGTTAATGGTTCAGCTGCTCTTCCTTCTTTCCCTGACTCAACCAAGGGCAATGACAAAAGAAGTTATTGCACAGAAACATCCATAGCCAGGCTAAACCTTACTGTGGAAAAAGGGCTTTGTTTCTTTTTTCCCCATCTAAGCTTCTCTGGAGTGAACTGGTTTGCAGACTGTCCTCCTATTTCCTGGTTGAGAGAGCTCAGTGCCTGCTCTGAATCCCTCCCTGCATTTCCCAGAACTGTGGAAGCTTTCTCTGGAAGTGCTGTGCTTGTCTGGAGGTCAAACATCCTTCAGGGTTCCCAGGAACAGACCTGCCAAGTCAAGTGATGTTTTGGGTTTCTTCTCCCCTCACCCCTATGTAAACTGTACAGAGGGCATGGGAGGTTTGGCCTTTTCTTTGAGAAGACAGTTGTTTTTTTGATGCTATCTCTGGCACTCAGAGCAAGGATGTTTCGAAGGACACAGGAATGGGGTTGGGCTGTGAGGAAAAAAATAAGTTTAACATCACAGTGTCTCCTTGTGTCCTGCAGACATCACTGCCCTCACGCACAGTGTTGCTCTTTCTTCACCATGACTGTGAGAAGAAAACAGCCTGGAGCTTCTGGGCGTGGATAATACAGCAACCACCAGATTAGGCAACCTTAATTACACCAACCCTTCTTTCTTTCGTGGTGGTGTATGCAGAGTAGAGGTAAATGAGTGTTTGTCAAAGCCCCGGGCTGGTTGGTGTTCAGTGCTGCTGTGTGGGTCCAGGTGATCACAGAGCCCAGCTCTGTGATTGCAGGCAGCCTTTCAAAGCCCTCCAGTATCTGGGGGTTTCTGAAATACCACCAAAGGTGCCTGAGTTAATTGACCTCTGAATGAATGGGAAGCCTGTTTAAAAATCCCCGTGGCAGCCTTGCAGGAAAACATCCCTGCCCTTTGAATCCAAGGGGCTGAAAGGACACTCTCTGCACCCCCAACAGAGCGTGCCTGTGAGCACAGGGGAGTGTGGCAGGAGAGGAGGGGCAGCAAGAGGTGGCCGTGGTCACATCAGCCCAGCAGCCCCTGGAACACGGGCTGAGTGTCACTGTGTGCTGCCCCAGGTCCTTCTGTGCTGCTGCTGCTGCTGTGTGTCCATGTCCTCCTGCACCAGGGACACCTCTGGGGTGGCTGGATGGAGGGATGGACATCCATGATGGGTGGGTGAGAGGGGCACACCCATCAGGGAGGGGTGGATGCCACAAGAGCTGATTCCAAAGGCATTTCTGACCAGCCATCACCTGCTCCTGTCTTGCTCTACAGACCCAAAGGAATTAGGGGCTCTGAGACACCTATGGCTTTTAATATTTTATGTGCTATAGTAGCAGCAGTACCTGGGTGTCAGGAGATCTACCACACAGGTGGATGATGTGTACCCCAAGGATTCTCACCCAGCCCTCCTTTACTTCTCTTTTATCCTCTTCTTGAAGGAAACATCTGAGTCCATGAGGGAAAGAGAGCTGATGAATGGCAGTGGCAAGGGGGGATAGAGGGGAGAAACAAATGGCATGGGAATCTCTTCTGTACATGATTTTAAAGCTGTAACCCCAATGCCTTAATCCATCTGGTTTGTGACATTCAAAGCAACTTTTTTAGCTTGAGAAAGGAATGTGGGACTAGACAAGAAGTAGTTAAGATAATAACAGTGCCCTGGGTTGCTTGTCAAGTCAGGCCTGCTGACACAGTGAACACTGGAGCACCTCATTCCAGATTCAGAGAGAAGCAGAGGTCACTCATGCCAAATGGGTCATCACCTCCTGGAGATGCTGTGGTCTCACTCAGGGACATGGGGATGGTGACAGACACCTCCCTGCAGCACAGAGGGCATGGACCCAGCTGTAGGGTAAAAACCACCGTTCATTTTTCACTGCCCTGCAGAGCCAGCTTGGGCCATTGGTCCCTGGAGAAAAAAGGCACAGGAGTGGCTTAAAGACTGGAGAAGATGCTTTGAACCACGAGGCTCAGAGAACTGTTTTCTTCACAGAAAGGAAATGGTGAGGTGACCTTATTATCCCTGCAGCATCTCCCTGGAGAGAAATCTCTGAGTACCTCACAGGAAGGACAGAGCAAGGACCTGTAGCTGACAACAGACAGACACAAGCCAGGTTTAAGCTGCACATTTATCACAGTTAGTGTGATCAGCCACTGGAACAACTAAAGAAGGAAATGGTCAATTATTTTTGCCTTGAAGCCTGGCAAACACAGGGGACTGGGCTCACACTGACAGCAGGAGAAAATGCAAGGATCAGATGCTGCCAGGTGATCCAAAGGCATCCTGGCCTTAGGCTCTTGGAGTGGGTGATGTGAACAAGATTTCATCACCTTCATATCCTTGGATGAACAGTGTCTGTGCTTTAAATCTGGTGTGCTCAAAACCTTAAAAACTGGTGCAGTAATTGTGTCACACTGGCATTTCTCCATGTGACATTCATTTCGTTAAGCCACCTCTTTGAAAATTCAGCAAACGCACTCATTTCTAACAGGCATATGATATATAACATTTGCAAGTGTTCTCACAGCTGGGCCATCAAAGAAAGCTCTCTGTAGTGTGTAAAGAATATTTTATCAATAGCTTCTATCTGAGCTGCTGGTGTGGGTGTGAAATAACCATTATGGCCAGTGGTAAACAATTTCCAGTTCCTAGAGCACAGGCTTGGCAAGGCTCTGCCCACAGCCCCTGCAGGCTGCAGAGGTGCATAATGCATAAGGGAAAAGGCTCTCTGAGCATGAGGGACATTCAGAGAAACAGAGGTGCAGAAATTTAATCTCACGCTATTGAGGCAGAACAATAACATTAAAAACTCCTGCTGTGTGGTGGGCTCAGAGTCAGTCACCTCATACAAATTAAACCCTGTGTGCTGAGGCAGTGTGCCCATGTTTTTCAGGGAGATGGTACTGAAGAGTGGCTCTATCCAACAGCACTTTGCTGACCCCCACAAGGAATCCCAGGAGCTCTGATCTTTCCACTGAGCACAGCAGAGAAGAAAACAGCAGTGCTGGGACCCTTCTGGATGCTGGGATCACTGGTTCCTGCTCTCCACCAGATATGGATGCACACTAGGGCTCAGAGAAGATCCCCTCTGCCCTTAAGGACCCCTTGTGCTCCTCAGGTTGCACTGTGAGCCCTTTGGGGTGGTGATGAGGAGGCAATGACTGTGTTGAGCTCACTGCTCTGCAGGGGAGAGTCCTCCCTGGAGCAGCACCTCACCTGGGGCTGGTCCCAGTGGGAGGGACTGTGGTCTCTATTCTCACCCACAAAGGGTATTTGAGAAGGGGAGCAGCCCTTGGCTCATTCTCAGGAAGGACAGTTGTTAATTTTTGACTGAGGCTGTATTTTGTCTGCCATCCTGCAATCCTCATTAGTGCCTCTGCCTGCCCTGCAGGGCAGTGGACCAGCCCCTTGAGCTGAGGCCCTGGAGCAGGAGTCAGCGAGCCACAGCACAGGAATTGGGGCACTTGCACATCTGGGCACTGCATTTTCTCTCCTCTGCTGTGCAGACCCACACATTTCCCTGCACATTTAGTCTGCTCTTTAGGTGTTTGCAGGGCAGTGGAGAGCATGTGAACTGAGATNGCTCTTTAGGTGTTTGCAGGGCAGGGTGGTGCAAACTTCACAGTAGAGAGCATGTGAACTGAGATGTGTGCCTATGGCATGGCCACGAGCCAGGAGACAGCACTTGAGGAGCCCTGAGAGGTCCCTGGGGCTGGACAGGACAGCAGTTATCATTCTGTGGAAACTTGCCACATCTTTGACAAGGTGGGGACCTCTGAAGGAGCCTTACCCACATCACCTGCTGGTGTCCTAACCTATCTGTTTCACATCCCACAGAAGGAGTTCACAGATTCCTCCCCAAGCCTCAAAAGTTTTTTATCCAGAGCCTGTTTCTTACTCTTACACATGTCTCCAGCACCTCCATGCTCCTGAGGCTCCACTTCAACCCATGTAACTGGGGCTCCCTTCTCCTTCATTTTGTCCTGAAGAATGGGATTTTAAATCTGGGAGAAAATCCATTAAAAACAAAACTGGAAAGAGGCTAACAAAGAGGCAGAGCAAACTTTTACTGAAATTTTACTGGAGTTTATGCACATTGACTACTTCCAATTTATTTTTTTCAGATGGACTCTCAGATCTTGGCTCTTTGTTTATATGGAGAACATAAAAACAAACCAAGCCCAATTCCTACATGAGGAGACTGGTATGAGCAGGGACCTCTCCCCCATTTCTGGGAAAAGGAATGAGGTCCTGTGGGGAAGGCGTGGGGCTGTAATTAGTTCTACAGCTGCTGGCAGGATGTACTTGAGGGTTCATCAAGCAATGGGAGGCTGACCCCTCTCCCTACAATAAAATGTTAAATATTTTTCAATGTGCAATAATTTGGGCTTGCACTGATCCTGACTCTGATAAGCCTTGTGCATGGTGCTTCAGGCAGCTGTTTTAGGCAAGAGGGTCTATTCTGCCTCCTCTTGCAGAAGGCCACAGGGCAGGGAAAACAAATGGATTATCACTGGGAAGAGGAACAGTTGGTGCATCTTGATCTTTTTCTCTATATCTGGTTCTTTCAACCAACTTTCACTGCTCTACATCCATAAAAATTATTGCTGAATCCAAATTTTCCTTTGTAAAAGCAACCCAGGGCTTCCTACAAGCCCCAGGCTGATGGATATTTGGAGGGCCACGGACAGCACTGCTGGAAAGAGCCTGAGAAAGCAAATCCCACCAGTCTGGTGCTGAGATAACACAGAATAACCCATTTTTTGAAGTGCTTGTGATATTCCCAGTCTGAATGCACCTTTATGTGCCACGGGCTTGTTCATTAATTGTGTCCCTGCAGTGATCACAGGGTGAGGTGCATTGTGAGCTATTTATACACAGTTCTCCTCATGCTGAAGGGGCCCCGTCACGGGCTGCTCCAAATGAAAGGATGTTTGTGTGCCAGAAAGCAGCCCCATCACAACTCAAGACAAGAGCCCTCAGATGGTGACAGACAGAGTGAGGAGGGCAATGAAATAATGAGGTCTTAGCACATGACTAGCCTTATTCATGCCTTTTTGTGGGCATCTTGGTGAGGGGCAGTCTCAGAAGGGAGCTGGCACTGCTCACAGCACGGTCCTGGGGAGCACAGGGAGGGATGAGAAGCTGGGGAGGGGGAAAAAGGAGAGATACAAGTCACAAGGCCAAAGAGGGGAAAGCTTGAAGGTTAGGAGCACAGCTGGCTGTTTCAAAGTGGTTTCAAAGAGAATGCAGCTGGAAAATTTGTCTGGGAACTGGACTGGAGCAAATCTAGGGTGGAAACTGGTGGATGGGGACTATGGCAATAATTGTGGCTGAAGAACATGAGAGATGAGACAGCTGAAGAGGCAAGAAGAGATGCAGGATAGAGCACAAAGGGAAGAAGATGAAGAGCCTAACACCCACAGAGTCTGGTCCATCCCTGAGACAGAAATGAGTACAGAGGAATGTCAGAAATCCAGGAGTCAGGAGTGGGAGAGAGCGAGAGAGGGAGAAATCTTAACCATTTGCATAGGACTTGATGCATTTGACCTTCTGTGACCTTGAAGCCACAGTCCCTAGCACAGGGAGGAGGATGCTTGGAAAACTGGGTGCTGCAGGTGTGCAGGGCTCCTGTGGGTCAGCACCAGCCCATAGCAACGTGCTGAGCTGCAAGGTCCCCTCTGTCCCTCTTGCCACTGAGAGACCAGAGGGCAAAGAGGATGGCACACCTTTCCAGATGCCAGGGGGACAGGATGCTGTGGCTGGCTCCAGCTGTCCCTGTTTCTGCCACACAGAAATCAGCTACAGACCTGCCCCTGCTTTTACACCTGTACCAGCAGAGAGGGCATAGAAAAGTGTCCTGGGCACTGCAGAGCAGAAGGTGCTTCACCCCATCAGCAGGACCTACCACGAGGAGTCCTCTGGCCTAAAACTGCCCAGATCCTGCAGCTGTGTGTCTGTGTGTGTCCCCATGTCAGTGTGCAAATATTTTTGGCACGGGTGATCTTTCTTCTCCTCTCTCCTGCTTGCTCTGGTTTCCCACCCAGTGCAGAAGTGAGGAAGAGGAGCAGACACTGAGTCAGCTCTGGGAAGGGAAGAAGAAACCTGGGGTCTTTTTTATCTGTTGGACTCAGCCGTGGGGAGGATTCAGAGAGTTCAGATATCTCTGCATCCATCCTTTTCCTTTTCCAAGTCCTGATGCAAACTCAGCACTGCATGTCACCATGTCCCCATGCCAGGGATGGGCAGGGGCTGCAGAGGGCAGGTGTGAGGCAGAGCCTGTGGTCCCTCCTCCCTGCTGCCTCTGTGCCCCACGTGCTGTGGGGATGCTGCTGAATTCCGATCAGGCCTCTCTCCAAGCTGTCACATTTTGGGGGAGGGTTTGCTGAGCAGGGACATGGCAGCAGGGAGAAGAGACTTGTTTCTTTCTGGTCTAGAGGACCAATGAGCATTTTTATTTTCCTGAGAAGTCTGGGCCTGACCTGCCCCTGTCTCTCCTGTCACAGGACGAGCTCCTTTTCCCCCATGTCTGTTGTCCTTTGCTCCATCTGTCTGGGGATGGGGGGGGATGAGGGGAGATTTATCTCACTAAAATCAAAGAAAAATAAATTCTAGGGGGGAAAAAAAAAGCCCTAAGAAAACCAAACCACAAAACTTCCCTTCTCTTTTTTAATCCTCCACAAATTCTCATCCTCCCAGCCAATACAAAGAAAACACCCTCTAAACTTTCTCTTGGAGAGCAGAGAAATACACCCCAATTAAACAAACAAGCCCTGGACAGCTCTGCAGCCCCGTGGGGTTATTTCTCCAAGGCCACCTTCTGAAATGCTTGGGCAGTGTCACTCTGGCCCCAGCTCTGAGATTTCTGTCACATGCCTGAACTTGGCTGCGGTCGGTGCCGCCGCCTCGCTCGATCCATCACCCTGACAGGCAGCTGCTGCTGCTGCTGCTGCTGCTGCTGCTGCTGGGAGCCCCCTGCCCCTGAATGTGCTCCTGGGCCACCAGCCATGTGCTGATGGGACTTGCAAGAGGGAGCAAAGAGTGTGGGGTCAGGAAGAGGGTCTGGAGCAGGCTGTGCTGATATCAGCATGAGGCAATACACAGAAATGCGCTCTCTTCGCTCTTCCTGTTTCTTGTATGAGTCCTTTTGGCACTGCCCTGAACTTTCTCCCTCTTCTCACATCACCCTAGAGTCAGGCTTCCAATGCAGGTTGTTGCCTGGTATCTTAAAGCCTGGTCCAGCTGGCAGTGGAATTTATTGGACAAAGTGGTATGAAAATGGTGGAAGCTGAGCTCCTCTCAAAAACAATTCCCAGTCTAACCAGAAAACCCAGTTTCTGGACCCCCTTCAACTTCCAGAAATCCCTTTGTAGCAGGAGAGGCAGCAGCTATTCCCTTCCTCAGCTATCCAGAGAACACAGCAAAATGTGTCTCCCAAAATGCAGGCTCAGTAACCTTGCAGGTGGCTCTGGCAGAGTGGCTGGCACGTAGCTCTGTCCCCCAGGTGTGTGCAGAGCCAAGGGCCCCAGCTGCCACCCAGACCCAGAGTGGGGAGCCTGGGTACCACCTTCTCGAGGCCACTGTGTCTTTCTCTGACTCCCATTGCAGTTTTGTGTCTGTCTGATCCACCCTCTCATCTTTCCAGTGTTCTGGCATGGACAGCAGTGGTGGACAGGTAGAACCTCCATTGTAATGCCCTATCCTGGCATCTCTTCAAGCAACATCTTCTTTTCCCCTCCTTTTTATCAATCAAGTCCCATCTCTTGAGATACAAATCCTGGTAATCCTCTCTGTCTTCTGAGCAGCCTCCCTTGCTCAGCAATGATGGGAATTTCCTTGAGTCTTTTATGGGCTTGTTCCTGTTACTCAGCTCTTCAGCTCATGAGATCTTGCAGCAATACACTAAGTGGAGGGAAATGGCTGATTTCATCACTTTTTCCATTATAAATACCTTTCCATCTTTCCCCTACCCATCCCTTCTTCCCTGAGGCTCACAGCAAGTTGATATGTAGTTGCAATGGGCTATTCAGAAGCCTTATCTCATCCCTGGTTGAGAGGAACCTGGCAGGTTATTTTTAACATTTATATGCATCTAAAAAAATGTGAATGTGGTCTGCTGTGCTGTGAGCCATGAGCACCCCAGAGACCCTGGGTTGAAAAGAGAAACAGCTTCTAAACATTAAGTGGAAGGCACTTGAACGACCTCTTCTAGATAGATATGTGCTCACTACATCATGTCTTCAGCTGGGACCAGGGCCAAGCTGGGGCCTCTGCCTCCTCCAGCATTGCTGGCTTTGGTCCTTGCTGAGCCCTGAGGAAGGAGAGAGGAGAATGTGCTCTGCCTCCAGGACACCTTCCCTGGTGTGCCTTGGTGCCAGTTTGAAAGGCCAGTGGTGGTGATGGAGGGGCTGCTGGCTGGGACAGCTCTGAGTGAAGCAGTGCTGGGAGATTTTTGGGCTGAGGGGATCAGTGGTGAAAGCAGATGTTGGTGGCTGGGGTAACCACTTGTGTCTGTGTTTCCAGAGGGGCCTGTAGGATTTGCAGAAGCAAACAGGCAATCATTTTTTGTTATTTTTGATTAGAGTTGCTTGTGATTGCAAGCCAAAATGCCCAAAGCACTGGATCTAGCAGGGTTAGGTGGATTACCCTGTTCTTCCCTCTTCTCCCCTTGATGTAAACCCTGATGTGGAGCTCTGGGATGCAGTGTCTGGTCCATCCCTGTGACCCATTAGTGGTGCTGCCCCATCCCTTACCCACAGCAGTGGAGGCTCCTTGCTCCTCCTCCTCAAGATCCCTCAAGGAGAGGGCACAGGAGCAGCCTGGGTCTGTTGCTCTGGGTGTGCAAAGCTCTCTTCTTTCTGCACTACACCTTGCAGAATCCCACCAGGCTGGTGTCAAAAGCCCAGGTGAGCCCAAAGCCACTATGGCAGCATTAGGGCTGCTGAGATTTGGCTGTGCCACAACCAAAAACTCTTGGGAAGGCAGGGGGTTGATGAATGGCCTACAGCATTTGCTGTCCAGGCTCTTCTGGTGTTTGGTTATGTGGACTGGGAAGGGACCCTTAGAAAACAAGGTTCTGCCCTTATCCCATGAGAGTCCTTTGCCTGTAGCATCTGAGGTTCATGCAGCCAAAGAGGGATTGACTTTCCAACATCACTCCTCTCGTCCCGTGCGACACCCGATGTTGGTTTAAATACTGCCACTGATGGAAAATCCCCTGCAGCCCTGGGGAGGGAGTCTCACATTTAAAACAAAACCATGCCTCATGCCTAATTGTAAATTGCTGTCAGCTGAACACAGCTTGGCTGAAATCCAGCCCTGATTGTATTTACAGCTATTTGCTTGGAGGACTGTGGCATGAGTTTACCTTATCTCACTGGAAGATGCTCATTACAGCCTGGCCCTGTGTGCTGGGGAAGGCTCACTGGAGGGCTCCTGCTCACTTACATCCTCTCCTATTGCCAGAGACAGAAAAGTTTGCCATTTCCCAATTTTGTGTGCTACCTCCTCTGTGGGGAGAAAACCCCTTTTGAGGGAAGGCACAGTTCACAGTGACATCTGTCTGCTGTGTGGTGTGCACCTCTCCTGGCCTCACACAGGGATCTGTGAGCTTGGCATCACTGCAGGTGCAAGGGAATATCTGCCCACAGTGCCAGGCACTGTCATGGAGGACAATGCTGAGGGGGATTAAAATAGAAAGAGTAAAATGTGAGAGAAAGGACTTATTTGCCTTAGTAGTACACAAGCTATAAATCACCAAGCTTTTTGGAGGCCAGATAACAGCTGCTAAGTGAAGAATAATCTTCTTTATTAGGTGAGCTATTTATTAATCATTCATTATCCAGCTAATCCTAAATTTCTAAGCTGTTCTCTGCTCCAGCTGTTTCAGTAGGAGGCAGGACACTGGTGACAGCACCTGCTGGATCATGTCTGCTTCCTTTGCCTTTGTACAGCAAAGTGAGTGCATTTGAAAACTGTGCCTGTGAATGGCCCATGAGGGAAAAAAGTTTCCTGAGCCACAGCCCAGCTGTGGCAGCTGCCCATGCACATTCCCCTGGTGTGCAGCAAGCATGAGCTGTGAGGATCTTGGATTTAGGTCAGTGTAAAGGGATGCATCATTCCTGTTATTGCTTCCAGCTCAAGGGATGCTTCTGGGCTCTGCTCCACTGCTGTGCAGTCATTTGTGAAGCTGAGGCTTGAGGCTGGGGATGAATAGACCTGTGAAATGAAAATGTCCATCTTTCACTTGTTGCCTGCCTGGAGGAAATCTTCTGTGCATAAAATGGGTCTGCTGCTGTTGATTTGGGATGTTTGTGTTTCTGGGGACTTCACCTTTCCTTGATGTGAGCATCAGGGTTTCATTTTCCTGCTGCATTGCTTGGCAGTGCAGTCAGAGCTGTGAGCTGCAGATACAAGGGCAGAGCCGGCTTTCAAAAGGCTGGAATGCCTTAATGGGCTTTCTGATATGAAAGCAAATTCCTGCAGAGGTCAAGTCTCCCATGTGGATAATTTAAGGGGAACTGAAATGGAGAAACACCCCTCTAAAACCTTCAAACTAGAGAAATGTCACTGTGCCTGTCTAACAGCAGTAGAACACTGTGGTGTGACAAGTCTCTGGTCTCCTGGGCTATCACAGAATCATGGAATGGCTTGGAGTGCAAAGGACCTTGAAGATCATCTGGTTCCAGCCCCCTTGCCATGGGTAGGGACACCTTCCAGGCTGCTTAAAGCCCAGTTCCATCCACAGCTTCTCTGGGCAATTATACACAGTAGTGACATGAGGAACATGCAGTGTAAACAGCAACTGTAGCCTGCACCCAGGACAAAATACCACCTGGCCTATTCTGGGTTGGAATTGGTTGTTATTTGGGCTCCCTCCTCCTTGGAAAGACTGTGTTAGCTCTCCACAATTGCACTTTTACACAGCAGATGCTCCAGGTTCCAAGAAGAGATCCCATTAAGGTGTGGACACCTGTGAGTGTTTCCTCCCTGCCAGTGCCACCCTCACATCAGGCTCTGAGTGAGGTCTCCTGTACAGATGAAGGCTCCCTTAAGTGGTGAGATGAAAGGGGATTGACTGACAGACTTGAAATGTTTATAATGAATGCCTATGTCAGCATTTAACATTTTTCCCCTCTCTACTCAAGGATGCTATGCACCAAAATAGAACATATGGTAAATGGCCTGGAAGAATTAAAGAAGTTTGTCCTTCTGACTGCTAAAGATCTGTGCTATTCTGGGGGCTCGACTTGCACTCAACCTGCCACAGACATGGGGGACATCTGTTATGGTCTGGCAAAAGCTAGTGGAGTTATGCTAATGTAAACCCCAAGCTTCTGCATGTGTGGCCTGATGCAGCTGAAGCTGCATGCAAAGCAAATTACTTCTCTCCTCACACAGTAATGAAAAGCCCTTGTTCCCATCACAGGAAGTCCATATGATCAAGCTCTGCTTGGCACATCTGGAAGTCTGGGCTGGGTGCATCTGTAGGAAAGAGGAGCTGTTCCAGGTGGGAGGGATATCTGTGCCCTCATGCTGCTCCCAGGGAAGGGCCTGGGCTCCAGCAGACTTTGATTTCAGCAAGCAGAGCCTGACCTGTTGGCAGGAGCTGTGTTAGCAGGGCTGGGGTAGCTCTGATGTGTGGCTGGCTTGTTCAGGATGGGCTCAGCCTCTTGGTGTTTGTGCTGCTCCCTTATCTCTTGGCTGTATTCAAGATGACTTTTCTTCAGCATTCAACAGCAGCTCCCAGAAATCTGCCTTTCCTGCAGGTTGGTACTGAGCTACTGAAGCAGCTGGATGCACATCTGCCTGGTTTGGGGAGGGAGTGCTGCAAGGGCTCCCGTGGTACCCATTCCAAGAGAATATTTACTCACTTGCAAGATAGCATATTTTGTCAATCCAGCTTTGGGACAAAACACAGCTGAATAAAGATCCCTTGTGTCCCAGCTGATTTCCAAAGCAATGCAGGAGCAGGGCTGTTAGACTGGGTTGGCAGCCTTTGTGGAACCAAGTGCAGTTAAAAATAAAGAAAGTATTTTTTATCTCACTTTAAGTAGTATGGCAATGGAACTGAACCTAGCATGCACACCCTTATAACAAACACAAAAGCACAAAGGCAGATGAAACTCAGAATAGTTTTCCCTTCCCTCCTCCACACATCTGCCAGTGGTTTCTGAGATGCTCTGGTGTGAGGACAGACTTTGGAAAATCCAGTTCCCCAAAGAACAGGGTGTTAGCACGTGTCTGTGTATGTTACTGATGGAAATGGAAAGTACAAGTAGAGAGAGAAGGAGGAGCCAGGCTGATGCTTCACTCCTCATTTCGTGGTGGAGGGGGCGAGCTGCTGAAGGCTCTCCCTCAGGGGATTGTGGATAAAGTTGTAAAGTCCCAAAAAAGAACATCTAAAAGAAGTCTGCCAGGGGTGCCCTTCCTCTGCCCATCCCTGGAGCACGTCCAGTGCTTTGCAAAGCCTCTCACTGCCACTGTCACCTCGTTGATGCCCTCAGCCTCCGTGGCCAAGCACAGCACAGCCCTGCTCCCTGCCAGCAAGCAGCCACCCCAAAACTTCGAAACACTGCAGCACAATTCCCTGAAATGCTCTTTTTTTAGACACTTTTTCTTCTTCTCAGGGTGAAGCTGGGAGTTGTACCAAGGAGAAAGGAGAACAGTAAACGTCCTCCAGGAGGTCTGGCCACAGGACAATGGCCAGAACATTTGAGTGGCTCCACACAGTCCTGCAGCCGCGTCGGTGGAGGAGCTGCACAGGGAGTATTTTAAATCCATGTGGAAGCTCAAGTTCCTTTTCACACTGGCTAGTTAATTTGAAATCTGGCATGTATTTGGCTTAATGTTTAACCCTTCAGTCTCTGTCCCTGGCTGAACAGCACTGGAGATATGCAGCTGCCCTATAGAAAGCAGAAGTTGGTGCTCAGGATAACCAGTGCCATGTGCAGGAATGCTCTTCCCATCCCTCTCTTGGAGTGGCCCAAAGGATGGAGCATCTCAGCTGCTGGGAATTGTTGAGCTGAAGGGGAGTAAGTGCTCTCAATCCTTTGACAGTGTCCAGATTATTGGCTTGGCACACGAGCAAACAGCTGAACTTGGGCTTCCCCAGTGCATCAGAGAGCAAATCCACAGCTCTGAAAGCTCAGTCTCTGCCCTGTGTCTCCACTAGCACCAAGTGGTTTGGCTAAGATCTCCTGAACCATTTTGCATGCTCAGCAGGAAAAATGAGGGGGTGAACAAGGAGAATTTCAGCTCAAAACCAGAGTTTGTTGCTGCCTCTTGGCTTCTGTTGACTTCAGCTCCCACCATTTCCCTGTCTCCTCTTCAATTATAACTTGTCATGACACTGTGTGGAATTAACTCAGTTGCTCATGATGATTTTTCCATGATGTTAAAGCCAGGATCATATTCACTGAGTCTCACTTTTCCTGTAAAAGCCATGAGCTGGAGGGATAAAAAAACGGATACAGGGTTCATCTGTGTGGGGCAGGTAATGTGTGTCTCCTGGAAGGGCCACTCAATTCCTGCACAGCTTGCCTTGAATTCTGCCTGCAGGCAGCACAATGGGAGGAGTAACTTGTTGAACTCCATGCAGATCTTGCTGCTCACACATGATGTCTACCAGCTGTTGTTTTCCCAGTCTCACTGGCCTCTATTCTTTGATTTCAAAGCTCCAAAGGTGCTCCTCAGACTTTACCATATCTGTAATGGCATATGTCAATATTGAGCCTACAGAGGACAGAGAATTATTTTCTTTTGTAACAAAATACTCCTTTAACAGTGAGCATTGTCTTCCTGAACACCAGTTCAAACCATGTATGAATGGTGTCCCAATTTAGACACAATTCTGCGTCTCCGGAGCCTTCTGGGATGATGTTGCTGGAAAAATATTCCTGCGGCCACTGTTGTGCCAATGTTTTAATCCATCTTTTAATAAACTGTAACTGAAGAACAGAGTGTGGAATTCATCAAATGGTGTGTTGTACCTCACTGGGGAGCAGAGTGTTGGAGCCAAAACTGAAGGCAGCTGTTGCAACTGCTGCCTGTAATTCAGGCTCACCAAAATATTGACTATTGTTACTTGTGCCCCAACATGGAAAGCATTTAGCTCAGTGTCGGTGTTGGCAGCACTGCCATTGTTGGAGTCAGGGCTCTGGAGTCAGAGGAGCGAGCTCAGCCCCCCCAGACCTGGGGAGGTGGGGTTAGGTGGCTGGAAAGAGCTCCCTGGCCGTACACAGCAGCCTTTGAAGGGCCACGCAATCCATGTCGATCATCTGTTCTTCATACAGAAAGGGGAAGAGTTATTATGAGAGAATAATTAAACCAGCTGAAAAGAGCAAAGTGTTGGCAGACTGCAACCTCCCTGCTCAGACCACACAACAGCTCGCTGGGATCAGCAGGAAGGGCCGGGGAGGCGCGGGAGGGAGGGAAGCTGGCCTGGCCCTGCACCGCCCTTCTCTCAGCCCCACACTGAGCTCAAACCCGCTGCTCCTCGGAGCTGAGCTGATCCCAACAGCAGCAACACCTAACTCAGGCCTCCTCTGCACAGAAGGTCCAACAAGGAGCACTCTGATTTGGGCTTAGGGGAATTTTTTGCACCGTGGGAGTGATCAAACATCGACACAGGTGTGAATTTCAGTCCTTGGAAATGTTAAAAATTCTGCTAGAAAAAGCAGCCTGATCTAAGCTGGCTTTGTCCTGTGCAAGGAGTGACATCCAGATGCCCCCTACAAGCCCATCTCTTCTGTCATTCTGTGCTTCCACCAGCTGGTCAGGGTACAAATTGGCCTTCCTGGACAGGTGTCACCTCTTTATTTTGTGTAAGAGACAAAAGGACTCTCTTGATTAAATATTGGCCTGGTGGGGACTGTGAAAGTTACCCACTGGTCACTGGAGTCATGTTAGGAATCAGTGTTTGGCCATGTCCCACCATCAGAAAAAAATCTCCACTTGAAGGCTCTCAAGAGATTCACATCTTTTCTTGGTGGCTGGGTCAAATGGTTAATTGCTTTCACTCTTTGAAACACATCTCCTTTGCTTTCAATCAGAATTGTGTTTGAATTCGAAAACTGCCATTTCAGGTTTGTCACTTTACCTGACAATTTATTCCAGGAGAGGCTACTGAAAACCCTCTTCTTCTCAAGAAGGTGAACTCCAGTAAGTCTCAGTGTGATATCTTTAGCTTGTGACAGGAGATTAATTCTCTTCACTTCTATCAGTGGGGGAGCAAGAGCAGGTAAGCAGCTGTTGAGTGGTAATGTCTCACACAGCAGCCCCTTGATTTGCTCTTAGCTCTTAATCTCCACAATGAAATTGGGCCTGAAATCCATTTCTCTGTTTAGCTGGTGCTTGCTCCTTTCTCTGTGCTGGGGCATTCCGAAACCCTGATGGCAGGACTTCTGCCTGTGCCCATGCTCCAGGCACGAACATGTGCTGGGATGGCAAAGGGAGAGGGGCTCAAAGATCACTGCTCCAGGGAGTGAAACCAGACTTGTGGGATCTTCCCTGGTGGTGTGTCCCAGGGTCAGGTCCTGCCACGTGCAGCCTGGGCAGGGCTTGTCTCAGCTGGCTCTTCCCCAGCCAGCCTGGGGAGCAGCAGCCTGGCCAGGGCAGGGTTTACTGCTCATCTCGCTTCAGAGTCAAGGCTCAGCACGTCCTGGGCTGTGGGGGTGGTGTAAATGCACTCTGGAGAAATCCCAGCTTACAGCAGGGAGTGCAGCAAAAAATGAACTCCTCCAGATGTCCTGCTGGGAGCTGGTACTCAAAGAACAGCTTGACTGTAGGGTTGCAAGCCAGTCTGTGAAGTAGTTTCAAGGCACAGCTGTAGGAAATGGCTGGTACCTCTGTGCTGGCTGAAATGCACTCAGACACATCACCATCTCCACTTTAGAGCTAGAGAAACACAGGCTCATCTTTTTGTAAGTTTAGTCAGTGTGACCCAGGCTGATTTTTGCTCTTCTTTGCACAGCCTGTGGCCTGCATGGTCTGGGATGGAAGCCCTGGTTGTTAGGGTGGAACACCATAGCTGTTAGGTCAGAGCTGTCCCAGTGTCCCTCACCCTGGTGGAAACCCCTGGTGTCAGGGCAGCTCTCCCTGCCATGCAGCACTGTGTGACCTCAGAGGACAGATTTGACTTCCAGTGTGTCCCTGGAGATCACTGAAGATGCAAGTGATGACTGAGGGAGTGAGGCTTGCAGGGGATGCAATGCCCCTCCTTCCTGAGATGAAAGGGGATACTGAGCCTCTGACGTTTACTGACAAATTGAGTGTTTTGCACGTGTCATGGCACAGCTGGAATTTGTTCTCACAGTGGTATTTCCTGCCCTGCATACTCCTTGGGAAAAGAAATGTTCATCCCAGCAGTCATGGTGCTGGTGTAACTGGGAGAAGGACCAGGCTGCAGCCACTGACCCCAGTGCTGCCTTTCCCTCCCCTCTGAGAAGTCCTCAGACTGATGCAGCAGAGCTCAGAAATCAAATTCTACTCCCATCACAGCTGGGAAAACAGGACACCAGGATGCAGTCAGGTCCTTTAAGAAGATTATTCAGCTTTTGAAGTGTTTATATCCACTAGAAAATCTGTCTTCCATTTCTCTTGTTCCCTCAAAAAATCTTTTAATAGTGTAGGAACCTCTTATCCTCATTTTACAGTGAACTATACACTGAGGACAGATTGAGTTTAGAACCATGAAATCAAAAGTAAATGTTTCCTGGAAAGCTGGCAAAACAAAAATGGACTCTAAGGTTTAATTCTTTCTGGCTTTCAGCTATGTTTCTGGGGTCTAAATAAACAATATGAGACAAAACCCCCCAACATTTTGTTGTCATTCCCTGAATATTGCAACAGGACTCTTGTGTCTACATTGGCCTGAGCTTCAAGTCTTGGGTTCACATTTTAAAATTCAGCCTGCTTGGAAGTAACAGTGATATCCTGCTTTGGTGGGCTTGCATGCAGCACTAATTCCAGTCCACTAATTCCAATTACCAAGAGAAGGAACAGAGCAGTCTCTGCAGGAAAACAAATAACCTATCACTTTCTCTTGATCATCTCACACTTAGCTATTCCCAGCCATTAGGGTAAGGACTCTAATTAAATTCTTCATGAAACTCCTGATTATATACTCCATGTGCAAATAGCTCTTTGTGCTGTGCTGCCAGAGGACCTCAGAGCTGACAATGCCTCCAGCAAACTGCGGCTTCTGGGAATTCTGGGAGCATTGGCTCCAGTTCCCTTTCTCATTTTTGATGATAAATAATAGCAAAGTACCTATTTCAGCTTCTTAGGCCTCCATGAAATTGTGAGCTTTGGGAGAAAATAATCTCAGTACTTAGAGCTCACAGAGATGAGGTGAGCAAAGGGAAGGTAGCCAAGAGCATCTCTTTTAGAACCTGCAGGCAAGGGACAGTGCAGCCCAGAAGGAAGAAGACAGGACCAGGATATTACAGAGATTTTTATTTCAGGACTGATTTTCATGTAAATATGGATAACAAGGAAGCCTGAGTCCTAGACACTTCTTGTGCCTGTGGATCATGATGGTGAGTGCTGGGACACTGCCCTTAAGCACTTGGCAAGCAGTTCCAAAATGAGAGCATGGGACTGACATTTCTAGAGCTTGTGACTTGAAGGAAGGCTGCCTGTGGTGGTAGAAAGTGGACTGAGCACTACTTGGTATTAGAAGGAAGACAAATTATTAGAAACTGAGGTTGAAGGAGACCAGTGTCAGAGCTGTGAGATTGGAGAAGCTTCTATGCACTCACAAGGTGTACAAAAAGAAAAGCTCTTTCACCTGGTGGAGTGTCTTTTGCATCCCCAAGATCTGCCAGCTTTATAAAATTTTGGTCTTCAATGCCCTCTGGCTGTCAAACAAGACAGAAGATATTTGAGTCAACCAGACTTTCCAAAGTCCCTAAATCTCCTGGACTCAATCTTCTCTCATGTGCCATATGAAGTTGGCTCAGAGCACTTTCCAGTCTCCTAGAAAATGTCACCTCACCTGCTGTCTGTACTGTTAAACCAGCACTTTCTACTCAGCAACTTAAACCATCTTACTTTTTCTCATTTGAATGAGATTTCAGTAAACATGTTTAACTCTCCTGCTCCTGCTCCTTCCAAATCCTCTCTGTTGTCACGCTTAAGCAGCTTGGTGATAATTTTGTGACTTCCCATGGAGAAAGGGAAGGGTGTCTGGATGCTGTGCAATGAAAGCTCTAATTTCTTCTGGCAGGTACGAAACACTCTGCAGTTTTCATTTAACCTTGCAAGAGAATGACCTGTATGAATAATGGATTCAGGGGAAAGTTTAGAAAATGGAAAGAACAGAGGTTGCCATGCTCTGCTTCATGTTGAGGCCATCTGGTGCCTGAGATTCATGTGAAGTGCTGCTGCTGGTAACAAAAGCACAGAGTGTGTGTGTGGAGGTGAGACTGCAAAGCCTCACCAGGGCCTGGTGTCAGTGATTTGTTTGGCAACCTGTGTTGGGCAGGGGCAAAAGTGAGGATTGTGTCTCATGTGGGCAGGTAACCCAAACAAACACCTTTCACCCCGTGCTGGCACCAGCCCAGGCAGCAGGGCAAGGTGCACTTGCACATTCACCTCCTTTGGATACTCTGGCAGCCTGAAAGAGCCATAAAAATCGTGGATGTGACCATGGGACACACCCCAGCCATGGGCTGGTTTTTCCTGGTGCTGTGGAGCCTGTGCAGAGCAGACACCAGGAGCAGCCTCCCCTTCTGAGGCTGAAGGAGATTGCTGGGCTGCCAGAGCTGACACTGCAGACCTGGTACAGACCAGAGAACTTTGCTGGTTCTGCCTGAGCTTGGGTGCCCACACCTGCGCCAAAACACACCCGTGTTTGCATCTGCTTGTCTTGTGCTGTTTCATGCAGGGGTGCCTGCTGCTCCTGGGATCAAGTCCAGCAGCTCTGGACACTCCCTCCTTCCCTGTGCTCAGGTAGAAACTGCCCTGGGCATTGGTGGCTGTCCATTCCCCACTGCAAAATTTTCCTGCTGAAAGGAAAGGAAGAACCTGGTCTCTTCTCACTGTTGCCTTGAAAAAGTTCATCCTAAGAAAAATGAAAAAAATGAGAGTGAAAAACTATAATGCCACCCTTGTGAGTGTCTCT
>VZRX01011352.1:49746-66142 GCA_013398075.1 Notiomystis cincta | reverse complement strand
AGATTTAGAGACAGGAAGTCCTTTCAATATATTTAGCTCTTAAGTGTTGCCTGCCATTTACATCTATCCTAAACTGACAGTCATTTTCCAAAACAAAAGCTTTTACCTTTCCCCTTATGGCTTTGCCCTGTTGTGGTCAATAAAATGTGCAATTGTAGAAAAGATTTTTCACCTTTCCACACTGTGTTTGTTTTACATCTCCATATAGGCTTATGCAAACACATGCACTCTAAACCCCCCCTAATGAAGCTCTTACCTGCATCTCTGGACTTTAAATCTTACAGCTACCATGCAATTTGTAGCTGAGTGTTATTTTGTAAGCCCCAAATCCCAGTGTATTCACTCTAATGTCATAAACATACCTATATTTTAGGTCATCAAGTGAAAAGCCACCAGCTTGTCACCCAGTGACAACATTTTTATTCTGCATTGCTTTCCATCTGTTAATCTCTGCTGTGAGCTGCCTGCTATGATAAACAAACTGTGCTTTTTCTTGGGCCTGGCTTTATCTGCACCTCCAAGGGGATTTGAAGGAAAGATCACACAGGGGCACTCATGGGTGATGGGGAGGAGACATTTTTTTCCTGGGCTGGGATCCCTGAGGTGGCCAACAACTATAAAGTTTCCAGTAATTTCCAAAGGGGTGGCTGTTGCCCAGAGCTGACTACCACAGCTTGGAAACACCTCACCACAAAGCTTTGCCAGCATCTGCTTAATTGTGGGGCTCTGTTGGATGCAAGCATGCCTCTGATTTATGTCTGGTGAAAAACACTTAACTCCTGGTGCAATGTGAGGGGATGAGCTATGTGGGACCCCATTTCCAGTGGGACAGGAGCTCCCATCAGTCAGCCCAGCCCTGTTGCAGGGCAGTTTTGCTGCCCAAGTGGTGCTCATTGCACAGGGCCAGGCAGACAGCACGGCTCCAGACTGCAAATCTCCTGCAGGAGTCAAGCTCCCAGCCTCGTAAACGTGGGATCCGTCAAGCCTGAAGGATGTGAGACCTCCAGGCCATTATTAGCCAATATGAAGCTTATAAAAGACTCTGTAAATCAACCCCTGATAAATAATTTCAGGAGTAAGGCTGTGGTGGTGCAGAGGTGGTTTGAAAGCCCCTGTAATGCGTGGCCAGGGGGATTAAATGGTATCACTGTGTTTCAGGTATTTTACAGTGTGCTGGGAGGGGTGAGTGTGGTTCTTATTTGTTTGTTTGGTGAGGATTTAGTGTGAGAAGTGTCAGAGCCAGGGAGATCCCACACATGCACAGGAGGGGGGGAGCAGGCTCTGGGGGCAGGGGCTGATTGATGCTGTGGGACAAACCTGCAGAAAGTGAGCTGGGCATGTTCTAACATCTATTTTGTATATTCTCTTTTGTCCAAAGCTTGCAGGCTTTGATCTCTGACACATGGGTGCCTCACATCTGAAAGTGTCCAAGGCCAGGTTGGAATGGAGCTTGGAGTAACCTGGTCTGGTGGAAGGTGTCCCTGCCCATGGCAGGGAGTGGAACTGGATGGTCTTGAAGGTCCTTTCCAACCCAAATAATTCTATGATTCTAAGTTGTACTCCTGCCCTGACATACCTCTCCTGACTCTCTGGTTGTGCTCTTTTGCTGTGCTGCCTCCAAGGCAGTAAGTTATTGCCTTCCAGAAAAGTCTTCAAAACAGTGTGAATCATTTTCATACGAAGCTTATTTTGTTTCCATGGTTATTAGAGCCAGGTTCACTTACATCCATCCTTCCTTGGCACAAAACATTTCTGTTGTCTTTTCAACTTTTGTATTTGTCTGGGCTCCTGCTACTTCTCCAAGATAAGAAACGTTTTTAAAGGAAAATATAAACAACAGGTATGAAGTTCCCAGTTTAGAAACTAAGAGTGGTAAAAAATCAACATGGTGTTCTTCAGAAAATTAGTTGGAAGGTTTGAGTCAGGCACAGCCCAGCTCATCATCTGAAGCTGTTGTCCCTGGCAATGGATAAAATCTCAGCCCCCACTGAAAATGCCACTTTGGTTGATTGGTTTGAAACAAACACCCAGCTCCTCTGGAGAAGACTCAGCCTCCAAAGCAGAAGTGGCAGATTCTGACCTACAGCTGGTGCAGAGCAGTAGGAGGGAATCAAGGAGAAGGCTCTTTCTCTTGTTTAATAAAACCATTGCTCTGCTTGGGCCCGTTCCAGATCCATTAAAGTAAACGGAAAACCTTCCCTTGACACAAATGGGGGCTGGCCCCAGCTCCAGGGATTAAATAGTGTACAGGTGGATCTTCACAGGGGAACAAGTCATGATCCTGCTGAGCCAGTCCCTGATGAGTTTATTTTACATTCTTGTCATTTGCTGGCCTTATGTGTTTCATGAGCTGCCTTGTGCTGTTTGGCTCGTGGTCAGCTACAGGGGTCACTGTGGACCTCGTCCACCCCGAGCTGGTGCCCCAGAAATGGAGGGGGTAACCCCACAGCTAAGCCTTAGCATAAGATGCCAACTTCTGGACTTCAGTGTGTTTCAGAAGCTCCTGGTTGGGAGCAACCACTTCTCTGTGAGCAGCTTTCTCTGAGACACAGAGAGCTGGCACCAGAGAGGGATCTGTCTCAGCTTGGCCTGGCAGTTCACCTGGTGCAGCATCTGGGAGGCTCTGCATAAATAGTAAATATTGAAGGGACATGACACAGATATAGAAGAATATAGCTGGGAAATGGCTTCTGTGAACGGAGCTGTAAAAGCAGCAGATCCAATTAGAGAAAATAGCTTTAAGTGCTTCTTGCTTTTCCCAAGGGAAGACCTTTTTGCAGGTTTTTCTTCCTTCCTGCTTCCCCCTAATTTCTTGGCCTTTATAGTCTTTACTTTTGCTCCTTCAGTTTCCTTTTCCTTGACCCACTACAATCAGTGGAGCCAAGGTGAATTTTTCACTTTCAGCTCTGAGGCTGTGTGCCAAACACTCTCCTGAGATCAGGAAAGCCATTCTGAGGGCTCTGCCTCGGAGCACATGGTGACTTCAGCAACACAGGAGGCATCTCCCCAAATTTCCAGCCTCCTGGGAGGAGCCCAGAAGAGCCCCAGATCATCTGCCTATTCTCAGCAATCTGCATGACCTGTTATGCCACACACTGAGCAATCAACAGCTCTGCACACACAGGGGAGAGCTCCTGGGAGAGATGTAAACACTGATGAGATGGGTTAGGAAACATCTGTGTGGCAGCTAAGGGTGGTTACAGAGGTACCTCATGAAGCAAACCTCACAGCAGCCATAGAAGAGCATCATCAGGTGTGAAGGACCTGCCTCAAGTCTTGGAAATCTCTGGTGGTTGGTGCTCCAGAAAGGATGCCTGGTGCCTCTGGTGGCATGGGGAAAGACAAGCACCCTTGCCTGGACAGCAAGGGGTCATGAGAAGAGAAAAAACCCCATCAGGATGTTATATTAAAAGCACATCTGTGCACAGTCTGGAATGGTAAATACATTTTCAGACTCCCCTCATAAAGCTGCAGTGTTTAAAAGTGCTGATAAAGTGCATTCCAACGTCCTTGAAGCACTGCAGTGCGCCACACACACCACGCCGTGTTTATCTGGGAGGCGGCCCTGAGCGGGCTGTACGTGTGCAGGGCAAGCACTCCTGGGTTGTCACCAGAAAAGGGGGCTCAGCTGGCTTCTCCTGGCCCTAGAGGCCCTGGGGATCTCCATTTCACTGTGCCCACAGCAGGCTGGGAATCTGCTGGCAGAGCAGGGAGGGACCAAGCAGCTCTCAGCATCCTTCGCCTCTACCTTGTTTGCATGGGACATAATAGTCCATATGACACCTGTATGAGCCCATAACAGCTGCCCCACTTTTTAAGAGAGTTATTCACAAATTCTGGGGCTGGTGCTGCTCTCCCTTCCCTGCCAGGTTTTTCTTGTAGATTTATTATCACTCTTCATGCCACTGAATTCCTGTCAGGCTCCCCTTTCTATTCTGCACTCTCCTTGTGCACTCATGAGCCTGGGATGGGGTGTTGCTGCTCTCAGAGGAGCTGTTTTCTCTCCCCTGGCCCACAGAGGAGCATCCATTCTTCCCACCATATAAGAAGACTATTTAGACTCCTTGTTTAGTTCCTCAGAATAAGGGAGTGCTTTGGGAATGGTTTGGAATAGAAGTTTCAAAGCTCTGTTTGCAGCACAAAGCAGGAGGTGAAGATGGATGGTTTGGAAAGCAGCTGCAGAGTTGGGCCAACACCTTTCTGAGGCTTGGCTGTGCTCTGGCTTTAGTGGAAGCTGTGATCTATTACAAACCTCAACAATTTGCAATACAAGTTTTGGGCAAGGACTGCTGAAGAGTTTATCATGTAAGACAACATTTCAGAATTGAAATGCCTTGGACCATGCAGTGTTGTGAAGCATTTCTTGTTGCTATTTGGGCTCTTACTGCCTAATTAAGCATCTTTACAATAAATTGGTTAAAAATTACTGGGTCTGGAGGGAGAGAAAGCAACAAAGCTTGGGAAGGAGCTGAATTCAAGAAGGTGATTGTGTAGTCAAGAGGGAGAGAATAAAGTTCCAGACTTGAGGGGCAGCAGGAGGAGTGGCTGAGCCTGGAGAGGGGGAAAGCTGCAGGGGAAATGGTGTAATGTCTTGGTCCTGCCTGAGCAGTGGTGTGGGAAGGAGTGAGAGAAGTGGTGAAGGTGGAACTGAGAGACAAACAGAAGCCAAGAAGAGGCATTTCAGACACAGAAAACAGCGGGGACACAGCAGCTTCTTGTGACATAAGCTGCAAAAATGACAGGCAAAACATTGAATGTCAGTGTGCTTCTGATGCCCAGTTTCCCAAGTCTGATGTAAGTGGATATAACTCCCCAGGAACTTGTAACTCTTCATGTCTTGCACCTCTGGAGCACACTTTCCTGGCTGCTGACATCTGTCATGCCACCTCACGCTCGCGGTGCCACCCCGCCACCTGCCCAAATTCACTCACACTTCTGCTCCCATGAAATGTATGAATCATAACTTCCATGCCACGGCTCTCTGCAAGATGGTGTTTCCAGAAATAGCACCCTGCAAGCCAAGAGACGTGAGATTGCCCCTGTGGTGGTGGTGGAGGCCCAAAGAGAGGGAGCACTGAGGGAGTGTAAGGAAAACAAACCACCCCACGGCGCGGCGGGAGGGAGGGAAGAGCTGGGCAGGATCCAGTCCTTCACTGGGCTTTTCTTGGTTTGAAAGTTGGAACCATCAGAGTCCCAGTGTGTGATGAGATTTGGAATTGGTCCTCTGTTGGTGAAATAGTCTTTGCACTGCAAAAATAGATTCACTAGCATTTTAAG
This sequence comes from Notiomystis cincta, assembly GCA_013398075.1. NCBI lineage: Eukaryota > Metazoa > Chordata > Aves > Passeriformes > Notiomystidae > Notiomystis > Notiomystis cincta. The sequence goes on along the minus strand of VZRX01011352.1, from coordinate 60,865 downwards.
CTAGGCTAGTGAAGTGTTCCAGCTGAAATACTGTGTGATATTTTAATGTCACTTCATAGAATCACAGAACGTTTGGGCTCCAAGGGAACCTCAGGACAACCCAGTTCCAACTCTCCTGCCATGGGCAGAGGACCTTCCACTAGACAAGGTTGCTCCAAGCCCTGTCCAATCTGGCCTTGAATACTTCCAGGGATGGGCATCCAGAGCTTGTCTGGGCAGCCTGTGCCAGGGCCTCAGCACCTTCACAGTAAAACCTGCAGTCTTTCCTAATACAAATCCCTTTTTTCCTGCTGTAGGTTTCACCTTAGACTTTCCAGTAAGCACAGCATTCCTTTAACCAACTCTCATACTCATATGTTTTATAAATGCATTTGTTACTGGAAATTCTGTGAGGAGCATCTTCTGAGGTGTGGAATAGCCATTACAGCTGTGCAGCTTGTGCCATACTCATAATTTACTCCTAAAGCTTTGACTTCTTCCTCACCCACAAGCTGTTGTTTATACTCCCTGGCCCAATCCTCTAACATGTGGTAAACGATTTCCATATGAATCCTAATGCACACTCTTATTTTTGGTAAATCAGTCTCACAGGTACCCATCAGAAGCAGAGCTATGTTTATATGAATATTATCATGTATTAAAAAGGCCAGAGCCTCAGAGTAAATTTTGAACTGAGGCTAAATCACTGTGGGTTACCCACCTAACCAGCTGCAATGGATGTTTTGCTTAAAAATGGTTCCAGAGATGCAGTTTTGATGCTGCTTTTATCATAAAGACAAAGGATGCTTTTTCACTGCATAAAGGAAGTGGTATTTGGAGAAGTCATTCTGCTTTTCATAGGGTAAATACTTTTTAGGCTCTCTCATTTCAGTGATTATATCTGCTTTTCTAAGCAGGTCTTCACCTAACGCATTTCAGGAACACAGATGGATATCAGGGTGCTCTATTTACTGCCAAAATTTGCTCTTCTCCTGACATATAAATGCTGGTTTGGTATAGTACCACCAGGGATGGATTTAGCACATCAAATACACCTGCCAAAGCAATGAGGGGGAAAAAGGAGGTAGGAAAAATGGAAAAGAGGTATGAAAGGCAATATTATTTTTCTTTTAATAGCTGCTATTTAATTCTGCTCACTCCCTTCTACTTTCTGTTCTGCAGGTTTAAAAGCTGTATTGTATGGAATTAGCCAGTAAAAGTTCCACATTTGCCAGATGTTCAGCTGAGTAAAACCCTCAGTAAAGATTTTTGGAAGGTCACTTCCTGGAGAACCAGCCTTTCCTCTGCCATCCAAATCGAGGTCTGGACTTGCTGAATCTTTTGATCCAACACTGTCTCCAGTTCCTCTAAATCAGTATTTATTTATTCCTGTGTAGGGCGAGGAGCTGGTCTTCGATGAACTCTCCCAGCTCAGGGTATTCTGTGACTGATGCACAGAGGAATGGAAGAACTGACCAGTCAGGGAGGCAGCGCTGTTAGAAATTGCTCTCACTTAATTCCGGCAAGATATCAATTAGTAGGCTACCATCACATTCATTTCTTGACATGGATTGGTAATAAACTGTGCGAGTCTCTTTAGAGAAGGTTTGTGGTCAGACTGAAATGCCCGGAATTTCCGCGGCATTTGCAAGTCTTTGGGAACAATGGGGAAGAGGCCGATAAAAACTCTCCTGGTTGTGCAATCGCTATCGGGGATGTTTCAGCTGGCAGGGAATCCGGGTGGTCTGAACAAACTGGGTAGGAGGCTCTGCCGGGAGTTTCTCTCCTGCACGAAGCATGGAGGTTTGGCTTTTGTGGATTTTGGTGTGAAATTCATGCTTTTTTTTTTTTTTTCCTGTGAGATTGACCAAGAATCATAGGGTCATAGTTTCTTAGAATGGTTTGAATTGGAAAGAACCTCGAAGATGACCCAGTTCCAAGCCCCCTGCCATGGGAGCTGGCATTTTGTGTGGGAGTGAGTGTTAGCTCCATCCCAGTACTCTGTCAGACACAGCTCTGACCATCTGACTTAAAAGGAGCTGGAAAACAGACTGGAAATGCCCAGGAGGAAATTGCTGTCCTGCAGCATTACACTTGCCAAAGCAAAGTGCTAGCTCTACATGAGACAAAACCTGCTGCTCCCATGCCCTGAATGAAGGTGGGGAGAACATGCAAATTGTGTCCTCATCAAACACTTAGGAATAAAAACACAACAACTTGGAAACCGCAGGAGACTTTTCCAGATTATTCATCCCATGGCGGTTCTGTTCCCAAAACCTCAGTGCCCGTGCTCTCTCCAGCTCCAGGCACTGGGCCATCTTCTGAGCTGGTATCAATCAGTAACAGCTCCATTCATTTGGATGGACCACATTTAGCCCATCTGGACATTAATTTGTCTTCCTGACAAGGCTTGAACGCTCACTTTGACGTGCTCAGGAGCGGAGGCTGCCAGCAGTTGTTTCTTTCCTTGGCAAACCTCTCCAGTGCTAGCACAAGCACTTTTCCCCCTTACAGCATGCTCAGGCACCACAGAAGGGTTTAGTTGCTGGTTGTTAATGATCTCATGTATTTTTGGAGCTCAGCCTTTTACAAGGGTGGTGCCTGGGGTGCAGACAGATGGGCTCTGCCCACCTCTCCTCTGGATGCTTGAGGGATCTCCCAGGTCTTTCCCTACGGTGTCGTTTTGAACGGTGTCTCTTTTATTTGTCTTTTTCACTCATTACCTGCTGTTCACCGTGGGGCTCCTCGGGGCTTTCTTGTTATAAATTTGATTTGGAAGTAGAAATTGGAAATAGAAATCAGTGGTTCTGCGATTACAACAAGGAGGGAATGTGTCCCAAAGGCTGGGTGAATGTGGTTTGACTCAGGCTCTTGACACAGAGCTGGAAATTAAAACCATTCTCTCTTGATGTCCCTTTGGATGTCGAAAAGAAAAAGACTACCTGGCCCTTTTCCTGGAGGTAAGGCTCATCAGGGAAGCAGCACATGTGCTGATGTCTGGAAAAATAAGCAGGCATTGCTAGCAAGGTGAGAGAGTGTTTTTATTGAGAAAATTTAAAGAAATATAGTTGTGTTCAATAGCCATATTTTAAATTGAAGGGAGAAAAGTTTTCTGTGTAATGAGATTGAGGCTGATATTAAAGATAACCTTAAATGTGGCCTGATAGCAAAGCAAATCCCTTGCCTCAGTTGTGAGTAAGGCAGTGAAGTGAATATTTAAGGCAAAACCAGGTAGGGGAGTGATAATGAGGCTGTGGGTGCCAAAATTACCACATTCATGAGAGGAGCCAATTTCAGACTTGAGTGCACTCGGGCTGGTGGCAAGGGGACAGAAACAAGGCAGAAAATCACCAGCCCAGAGCATGGAAAATGCACATTCAGGAGCAAATGGTGGCTCTTCAGTGCATCAGACTGGGAAGTGGATGGAGACCGAAGATTCAGGAAAGGCAGGTCTGTATGTAAGGAGAGAGGGAAGCCCATTGCTGTGACCCCAATTATATGGATATAAATGAAAAATAAAGCATGAAGTCAAATAAGAAATTGGAGAGAATGCAGCCCAAGTCTAGCACAGACAGGTTGTGATGTATAAACCTGATATCTTTGATAAAATAATGGATTTTTTCTAGACATGGATTAGATCTATGGCATTTCCTAGCTGGATTCAGTGAAGGGAATATAGTACCTTGTGAAAAATGATGAGGTGAGCTGACAGGGGAAGAATAATACAATAACTGGAGGTGAGGGGATATAAAAATGTCTAAAAGAAAGAACCAGTGGATTTTGCTAAAAGGTGAATTTTAGGGGTGTGGGAAAAAATTTCTGGGGGAGTCCCTCCAGAGCTGGCCTTGAAATGAAGTCTAATTTGTTGTCAGTGAGCTTGTGACAGCTGGGACAGCATGAGCTGTCCCTGACACAAAGTCCTGGAGGGTCTTCTGGGGAGAAGTGGGTGACTTTGGAGAGGAAAGGAAGTGTGCTGGGATGGGACAGCATGGCTGCAGAATCATGGCAGTTCCCAATTCCCTTGTTCAGATAGAAAAGGGGGAAAAGAGCTGCCTGTGGGAATTAAGAGTTAATACAGCCCTGAAACATTAGGGAGTCTGGTGTGAAAAACAGGTAGCTGGAGCTCATAAGGGCAGAGAACAATGAGATGAGCTGGCTTGCTTTGTGTGGAGCTGAGTTCAGACTGAGTGCATGGTGGAAACAAAGGCAGGGACAGAGAGGGATGAGGGTGTTAGTCAAGGGTAAGTGTCCACCTGGTTCACAGCAACTTGCCTCTTGCTAGTTCAGATGGGAGAATCACACCTGGGGCAGTGCAGCCACTCAGCTGGGAGTTCCTTTGGTCCACAGAAGACTGAGATGTCCAGGTGGTCTTCAGGTACCAAAAGGAGTTGCAAAAAGGAAGGAAGCAAACTAAACCTGACCTGCAGCAAGACTAAATGTTAATCACAACTTTTGATGTAAAAATTGCAGGCTGGTGTGGTAGAACAGCTGTGGGGTCTCCATCCATCACTTGGGCTTCTTGGGTCCTGTTTACACCATGCCAGGTGTTCACCTTTGGAGAACTGAACCTGTTGTCTGACAGAGCAGAACACCTGGGCTGGGTTTAGGTGCACCTTTCCCATGGGATGTGGTCATGGGTTGGCCCAGCAATGGGCCATGAAGGCAGAGGCCTGGAAGGAACAGGTGCCTCCTCCTTGAGCCGTTGAGTTCAGCAGCCAGAGTGCCAGAGGTGGATGTAGATGCCAATAAGAATATCTGAATAGTTTCAATTTTTGTGCCCCTCTTGGAAGCCTTGGGCCATAGGAATTCATCTCTGTCCTCCACTAACAGCCCCCTGAGGGCTTTTCCCATGATCCAGGCGAGGAAGGCAATGGATTCATCTGCCAGCTCCGGTTCTGTCACAGAGGCTTTCTTACATCAAAGGTGTTTCTTCCAGTAGCACTGCCTTTCCCAAGATGAATAGAATAAATTAAAGGAGAATTTTTAAAGAGCCTTTAAAAAAACCCTTTGTGTTTTTTGTTTGTTGTTGTATTGTTTTCTTTTTTTTTTTTAAATGAAAGTCCTTGATGTAGCAAAGAAATAATATATGATCTGGGTACACTGGGGAAAACTAATCCCATGGCTCTCCTTGCTTGTCAGGAAGTCTGGATTGGTGATTCCTGCCAGTGTGGCATGCTTTCAGGCTCTCTCTGAGTGCTCATTTTCCTCCCTGATTTAACAGTACTATTTTACACATACACGACACGTTTCATCTTGGGGGATGCTGGGGCACTTCACCACCTACGTTCAGCACTGCCAAAGAGGCAGAAAATAGCAGGCACACTTGAGAGAACATCTTCTGGTCCCACAGATCCTGACTGAGATCCCTCTGGTGCAGTGCACTCTCTGGGTGGAGTGTCACCTGCTAAGGACTAAAGGCTGATGTAGCAAATGCTATGTTATAATAAAATGGAAATGCAAAAACCTTGCAGGTGGTCACTACTGAGCACTCTCATGACCAAATAAAGTTCTGAAAAGTAGGATGATTATTATAGTTATTAAAGAAGATGTATGGTGATGATGTTCCCTTTAGCCTGTGAGAGGTGAGGTCTCAGCTTAAGGCTTGTGGGCTCTGAGCTCCTGAATTATCCTTCTTTCTTACTGCTTGTAATTAAATCCACACCTGAGCATGCTCTGTAATTTATTGCAGTAGCCTCTTCTCTCCCCCTTGGATATTCCTGTGAAATACCTTTGCCACCAAAGAGAGAACTTCCTTAATCTTTCCTCCTTCTTCATTAAATTCACAGCTTTGCTAATTTGCAGATATTGTGGAATCTGGCCCTGTTTTCCACCCTGCAGACTTGCAAGGCAACAACATCGTTTAAGCACCATATGGTTCTCGACAAAGTCAGGTTTCACATCCAACCTAAACAGTTTAATATTATCAAAAGCCCGAGCTCACTGCAGCAATAACAACCCCTGCTTCCTCTCCCTGCATTGTATAACCAGAGGAAGAAAGCTCTCAAACCCAGAAAGCTGCTGTGATCTTGAACAGGGGCTGCAGGGCTGGGGAAAAGCCTTTGTAGCACCTTCATTATGATCATAGGACGAGTGCCCACCTGGACCACAAAGGAAGTGCAAACTCAGATCTGGTTTCAATTAGGATGCCTTAAAAACACAGGCCAGGTTTAGTTCCTATTGTTGCCATATACAATTAATTTATTTGATGTTTAGGTTTTAATGAGAGAATGTTACATGCCTCCAAGCTGCAGAACACACAGTTGTCTCTATTAGAGTTTAATGTATACTTGGCTTTTTCTCTTTTAGGGTCTTGGATTCCAGTTCCCACCAAATTTAATGCAGGTAAATATTTTCTGTTGGAGTTAATGGATTTAGCATGAAGAGGGAGGACAGGCTGGGTGGGGACAGACAGTGCAGCTGGCTGAGTGCTCATTCCTCAAGCTGCACTCGTGGTACAGAGAGTCTTCCACTTCCTCACTTAATAGACTAAGAGGTCTCTGTAGATGATGAGTAACTCTTCGTGGAGCAGATGCCAAAATGGAACAGGAGCCCTGTGATGCTTTTGTTGCAGCACCTTGCAGCAGTCAGAAGTGATGCTATCAGCTGGCTGAAGGCCTTGCACTGAGTCACAGCAATCAGCATCCCAAAGGGTTACAGACACCTGCACTGCACCAGGGTGGCAGCAGCCACACTGCTGTGCTCACACCCCTCCTGACCCACAGGGAAATAGGCACCCTGAGAGCTCTGGCTGCTCCCTCAGCCTTCTGGGGCTTGCCTGGCCATGGAGCAGTGTCCAGCTCATGTCCAGCCTCTGGGAATAAGATTCAGCCTGCAGAAGGGATGTGACAGACATATGTGCCTGTTAGGTGACAAACCTAGGAAAACTTTTCCATTTACCTGTTGGGAGTTTCTACTATTTATAGGAGGATAAGGAGAAAGTATAATTGGTGGTTTGATGTAAAAAGAAAAAGCCATTTACAGATTAATTAGCATTTTAAAGAGCCACGGGGGCTTTTTAGGAGAAAGCTAATATGGAGCTACCAAATGAAGAGATTTATGCAGAAGCAATGATCTACACGTGTTTTCTTGGTAGCTTACAGGAGGGTGATGTTAGAGATATTAGCAATGGAGTGTCTGTTTGTTATCTGGGACTAAATAAATCATCTCTATAGCACGATGCTTCTTGTGAAGTGACAAAAGCACCCAGATGTGGCCTTTCCTACCAAGCTGCAACGTAGGATTTGCTGGAGAGAAGTCTGATACAGCTCCCTAGCAAGAAAAGGATGATCCCAGCAGGTCAATTAACAAAACAGTCCTTTCCTACAAGGGGCCAGCCCAGATGCAGCAGGACAGATATCATAGATGTAGGATGCAGGGGATGCTTGTCTTCTGTATTGTCTTTACTGGAGTACGTGGATTGAATAAGGGGTTTGTGATCTCAGCCTTTGCATATTGATATTGGGAAGAGCTCCCTGAGGAAATGGTGGAGAGCTTTTGCACAGGGAGCTTTCAGGGAAAATGTGAAATCAAAAAGGATTGCGAGTTGACAGTCTGGGAAAAGTCAACTCATTCATAACAAAAGGCAAAACTCAGCCTCTGGGACACAGAAGGCAATCAAGGAAGAAAAAAAATCTCAATTCTTCTTGCTCAGTGTGCCTGTTTATTTAGTTTCTGCTGTGGAAAAAGGAATAATGAATATTATTTTACATGCAGTTATTTAGGTGTGGTCTTTTGATAAAATCAAATTGTGCCTTGCTGAAATATTCATTCTGCCAACAATAAACTTGGTTGGAGTACATCAGGAATAAGTTGCTAACACATGATTTACCAGCAATGTTTTTGTTAGATGCAGCTATTTGGCTGGAAAGCAGAAGAGCCCATGTACCCTGAAAACAGCCACCTTCCTGTAACCCCAGCTGAACAGATCTGTCACTGATGTGGAACAGCACCACTGAAGCCTTCGGAAATGCAGCATTGGATGAGCAAAAGGAGTTGTTTTCCACACCAGGTCTTGCCTCCCCCTCTGACTTTGGCATCTTAGAAAGAGGCAGGCAGGGGGAATGATGTTTATGCACTTGGGTGTGTTTGTGTTTGTGGTGTTTTCACTGCAGAGTCCAGATGAGCCCGAGGACAGCCCTGCTAAGTGCTTTGATTCCAAACCAGCAGAGGTGAATTCATGGCAGGCCAAATACCACGGTCTCAGCTGGGCAAAATATCCATTAAAGTGAGCAGGAGAAGAGCCAGAAATGTGGCTGAAAGCTGAACAAAGTGCTCCACCCAATGTGCTTCACGCCCATGGAAGCAGCAGCCAGAGGGGCAGAGGGGATGGTGTTTGTCACCAGATGCCCCATGCCTGGCCTCAGTGGGAAAGGAATGAACATTTTGTGCTTCCCAGCTCTTGCAAGGAGACCTGTGGGCATGCAGGAGGCTTTGGGCAGAATGGATCCAAGTGACCAGGACACATTTGTTCCTTCTAATTTCAGTCATGGTTGCACTTTGACACGGGCAATAGGTCTTTGTGGGTTTGCCAACCTGTGAAACGAAGGGATTCTCTGGGATTTTTACATTTCTTCACTGGAAGGGTGGCCAAGCATTGGGACAGGCTGCCTGAGGAAGTGGGAGAATCACTGGCTCTGGATGTGCTCATAAAAGTTGTTGATGTGGTGCTTGGGTTGGTTTGGTGATGGTTTAGTGATGAATCTGGCAGTGTCAGTTAATAGTTGGACTCAGTCACCTGATCTTTTCCAACCTTAATGATTCTATAATTTTAAAGGTGTTTTTTTTTGTTGTTGTTTTTGAGCAGGTGTGAGTTATCTGAGTCTGGCTTGGGAATCTGGTTGGGAATTTGGGCTCCAGATAAACAACCGTCAATAAAAGCTGCTGCTCTTTGATGAATTGTCTGGAATCCCTTGCCTTTGGAGGATGTGCTCCTGTCTTCTTGGGGGAGAAAAGGGGCTGGTTGGTTACTTGATGTCTGAGCTGCTCTTGCAGTCTCACCTCATTCATCTAAATCCTGCACCTGCTGTATTTGAGCAAGACAGGGGTTGCAGTTTCTCCAAATGCTTGGAAGTCAGGAATGACAGATGAGGTTGTCATTTTAACCTTTCCATTCCTTTGTGGAAGTGTGCAATTTTACTAATTTTTGCCATGGCTAAATAAGCTGTTTTGGTCCCCAGCTCATTCACAGATTTGACTAAATCAGCTTCACTCAGATTTTCTCCCTAAAACCGCCGTGGCATAAAGCCAATGACCTTCACCAGGAACTGCAGGGCTAGAAGTTAAAATACAGAAAATCTGCTCCTCTGGAAAGACTCATTTATGGAGAATTGCAGGTCTCCCACCCCAATAAAAGCTTTTCAGCCACCTGGTGTAGACGCAGCGAGATCAGAGCTCGCGAGCGCGGCGGCGTCTCGCTGACCCTCCTGACGTTTCGCGGCTCCATCGCTGTTTGCAGCGTGGTGAGCGTTTTCTGGTTGACAGCAGAGGTGGCAGATGGTGTTTGTTTAATTCAGCTTGTTCCCAGCACGGTGTGGGCGGCTCTTTGCTGTCCAGGTGGAGGCAGGCACGGCGGGATCTGGGACATCCTGCAAGGCTCTGACCATGAGACGCTTCCAGCGCCATCGGGACATTGGTGGGGAGGGAGGTCTGCAGCCCCCTGTGCTTTAACCTCTCTTCTGCTGAGTCTTCTTTGCTTTAAAAGTGTAATTCAAGCTTTGCTCTGATAAAACAATTAGGCTCAGACATGCAAAGCTTTTTGGAGGGGCTGTTTGGAAGGTGGAGTCTGGTCCAACAGAGGAATGGGGTGAAGGGGGTGCAGCTGGTGCTTGAGAAAGGCAGTGGGGATGCTCAGGGGGGTCAGTGGCTTGCAGAAATGGCTGCCAATGTGAGAGACTTGTTCTCATCTGGATTTTAACTTTTAAATCTGTTATAAAATGCTCAGTCCTGGATCATTTTTAAAAGCCCTGGCAATGCCAAGGTAACTGGACTGTTGTTTGTCACTGGCCCTGGCACTGCTGTGGTGTGGTGGGTCACCACCTGGAGAGCACATCCCCCCTATAAATGTGCAGGGGAGCAGGAGGAGAAAGGGAGTGTGTTTGTGCTTATGTGAGTGTGAGTGGTGCATGAGGGTGGGTGTGAGAGAAGGACAGTGCCAGAAGGAGAAATGTGACCCTGTTCTTCATCCTTCCTGATTGCAGCTATGATTTCTGTTAATGGGAATCTAGGATGTTTCATTTCATGGTTTGTTTGATCTAAATTTCACATCCTGCAGACAGGTTGAATGAGTGGTTTGTTTTCTCTATTTCACCCACCCTGGTGCTGGTGACCTTCTCAGAGATAAACAGGGGCTGCTCTTCTGCTTGAGTGGGTCTCTGACTCTTTCCAGCCCAGGAGATGTGGCTGGGAACAGCAGCTCTCTTCCATCTTCTAACATCCTGCAATACATGTTTCACCTCCTGCAGCATCCTCAGGGGCCACCAGCGATGCCACCTGTGCCCAGCTTGGCTGTCCCTTCCCTGGACACAGAGGAAAGCCTGGAGTGTGTGGGGCCAGGTTCCTAAAGGATGAATAAAGAGGTGAAGGAATGCTATGGAAGGGGATAAAATTCAGCCTAAGCACAGTAAAATGAATCCTAAAGGAGCCGAAGTTGAACTGGGTCTGGCTGTTCTATGTGCTGGTGACAGAAAAACCAGTGTGGGGTGTGACTTTCCACATAGCCCAAAAACTATGCAGAAAGTGATTCTGTCCCAGCAGAAAATCTGCTGGGGCTTGTAACAAGAAGAAAACTCCTTTGGGTAAGCACAGCTTGATCGAAATCTCTGCTTCAGACATGCCAGATACTCCCTAAACATGGAGTGTAATGGCTTTTGTACTTGAAGATTTCTCCTTCCCAGTTCAGATTGGGATCATATGTTGTGGTACCCAAAATTAGAGCTAGAATGGGGAGCCTTGCACATTCATTTCTTGCTGAAATCAGGCTCCACTGAGACTCCTTAGCAGTTTACTGATAATTTTCCTTTGCCAGCAGAACCAGGCATGGGGCCTAATCATGCCCTTATTAAACTCCCTGGAAGTTTTGATGTGGATTTCAATGGCACCAGCAATTTTTCCCAAAGGGACACTGATTTGTTTTCTTTCTTTT
>VZRX01011352.1:26398-49719 GCA_013398075.1 Notiomystis cincta | reverse complement strand
TTTTTAAGTCTCTACAGCTCAGTCTTGCAACTGGTTTCTGCTGAGTTTTGCTCACACTTTTTTCACAGGACCAGTAGCTGTAACAATGGCCAAATAAACAGAAGTGGTTCCCAGAAATGGACCCAGATAAAGTGTCATTTCAGTTGGAAATTAGAAATTAAGTTAAAAAATTTACTTGGAAATTCCCACATCTGGAATTCCTTTTACAGTAAAATGCCTGGGATCAGGAAGTGTTAGATCCCAGGAAACTCCAGTTTGATTGCTAGCAGGTGCAAATGCAAATGAGGAAAGCATCATACCTGCACTTTGGCTCTGGATTTTGCCTTCCCAAATCTTCCAACAACAAATCTTCATTAGAGTTTTTTATCCCATAGAAGAAAATTAGAAAATTACTGACTTTCAAGCTGGTTTCCTTGCTTCCTTTGAAAATGAAAGCATCACTTGGAAACATGTGTGCCTGCAAGTCTGCTTGGAAGCAGAGCTGCCCCCTCTAACCCAGCTCATTTTTTTTAATTCCTTGAAGGTGCCGAAAGACCCCCCAAGAGCTTTTGATCTTTGAAGCTGTTTTATTACTACCCAAAAAATTATAAGCACAAGAAAAAAATATTTATTTTAAGATGGGAAAACAGTGAACTCCTGGGTGAGACGGATAAATTAAAAGCTGGAAAATTAATCTCCAGCCTGGCTTGTGAGTTCTGGCAAGCTGAATATCCTTGTCCTGCTGGTCACTGTGTGCAACCAGAGAAACCCACCCTGTCCCAAAGTGTCTTTTTTGTCCAATCTTTCCTAGGTTTGGAGCTGGCCAGGCAAGGAGGCTCTGAATGCTTTTGGTGGATCTAATCTCACTGATTAAAAGGATAAGATCTGTCAGAAACTGGCACACAGGGAAATCTTGGGAGAGGGATATGTTAGAGATCTGTGAAGTCATGCAGGGTGTGGAGAACAGCTGGGCAACAACCTCCTTAAAGCCCATCAGTGTCCAGGAGGGTGTTAGGAGGGTGCAGAACCTCAAGGAAGTATTTCTTTACAGGGTGGATCAAAAAGGGATTGTGCTGCATCCTTTAGCTGTAGAAGCTGAAGATTTCTAAAGGGTTTACAGTAGATAGACACATTTATAGGTGACAGAACCACCTGTGGTCATTAGGTACAAACAGGGATTTGGGAGATGGCCACCTGCTCAGCAGCAGACAGATCTACAGTGCAAGATCCTGGGAAAGGCCCTTTGTCCATCCCTCATTTCTTGCACACTTCACCCCCAACATCCTCACTCCCCTTGGGATCCCTTATCCTCCCTCCACGGGGACAAATAAGCATCTCTGTGAGTTTGTCCTCCTGCCCTAATTTGATGTTACTCTTTGAAGTATCACCAGTGACAGAACTCCTCCTGAACCCTCTCTATGCCATTGCACAAAAAAGCCCCCTCTTTGCCAAGGGAGGCCCAAGGTATTTCATCTTGCTCGAGGCAACAGATGAGAGAGTTTCCTCTTTTATGGGTTAGCTCAGATGCAGAGCCCACAGTGTTCCCTGGCAGATTATTAAAGCATTAACCTGCTCATTTAATGGCACTGAGATGCAGATAAGATGTAATGTATCATGTATTGTATTCCCCTGTCAGTGTGGCTGAGCATGTTCTTTAATGTCAAGGGCAGGTGTTTTTGTGTGATACCTACTTAGTGGTATTTATGGTGATATTTGTTCCAGGGCTGCAGTTAATATTGTGTCCTCTGTTTCGTTACACTCTGAGGTTAAACTGCCTGTCTGGCACATCGTTTATTCAATTATTAAAGCCTCCTAATGAGGGTTAACAGCACAGTGCAGCACGGCAGCGCAGAGCCGACACACATAAATCTGCCAGGCACGAGCCTGGAAAGGGAGCCTGAGCAGCATCTCCCCAAGTGCACATGGGGCAGATTAAAAGTGCCTGCAAAGCACTGCCAGAAACAGCTCTGAACACAATCCTGCTGGGAACCAGAGATGGAGAAATGAAAACAAAGAGCTGTAAAGGGTCTCCCTGCCTTCAGCTGCCAGGAGCGCTGAGGTAAATGTGACATTCTGGCTTTCTGTCTCTCTTGCTGATCTTGGGTGAACTTTTCTGAGCTTTTAAAGACCAGCTCCAATGCAGCATTTCTCTGAATGCCAGGTTAGGTTCTCCAGGGCTTTAGGAGGATGCTGTGGCTCTGCTCTGCCAAGGGGAATCACTTTGGTGATAGTGAAGGCACAGATATTGCCTCTGTGGAGCCTCTGAGGTGCAGAGGTGGCTTGGGCTGATCCCAGCATGGACCCTATGGTGGCACTGGGATAGTGCTGTGCTATCCTGCAGTGCCCATGGAGGATCTCAGGGCTGCAGAAATGGTGTCCTAGTCTCTTATTCACCCTGGGAAAAAGCTCCCTAAAATCCAGGAAAGCCCTGGGCTGCAGCCTTGCTCCAGCAGCTACTGGGATAGTGTTCACATTTTTTTGTTCCTTTAGCAAATATGGGTTGAAGCCTAAGAAAAGGTTAGAGGACTTTGTTGTCACTTTACACAATATTGTTAAGGAATAACTTAAATTTCCAAAAAAGTCTGGAGTCAGGAAATATTCTGTAGCTGTCTCTGAGTTATCTACAGCTGATCTGCCACCTAAGCCTGATCTCAGGCTAAAGGGCTTGATGGATTAGTTCTACTTCACCAAAAAAAGGATGATATTTGTGTTTTGCACCAAATATCTTAAATGACACTTTACTTCCCCCATCCTTGGGTGAGAGCCATTGGATTCACCATTCTGCCATTTCATTTGCAGAAAGCAAAGAGATGTGCACAGTGCTCAGCAGTTTGTGGATGTGTTTACCAATCACAGCAACATTTGTTGCCCACTGGTACAAGGCTTAATTGAATTGTTGCCTTGTTAATTTTTTAATCAACTCATTATAATCTTTTAATGACTTTGGAGCAGGAGAGGTTTTCCAGACCAGGACATGCCGATAACCTGGAGCTCTGGGAGCCAGTTTGAACGATCTTCAGTAAATCAAGTCATTCTACAGTACACTGTAGTTTGCAGAGATGGTTGTTTAAGATTTTACAGATGTCTTAGACATGGAAACCAAAATCAGCAGCAAAGGTATTTCCTGTCTTCTTCCAGAGTTGTTCCTGTGTCCTTTGCTCATTCCATTATATTTAATTATTTCATTAATTTCTCTTGAGATGTAATGATTTGTCCCAGAGTTCATGATGTGCTCATGCAGTTCAACAGCCATTCACAGATACACTCCATGGCCCTGCCAGTCCTCTGGTGGCCCCGCTGACATCACCACTCCCCTCCCCAGAGGTAATTAATCCCTCACTGCCTCATTCTCCCCACTTCATTCACACCCTGCAGTGGCAGAGCCCAAGAAATGGTCACATGAAGAGGAAACTCTCCTGAGCATGGTGTTGGTATGGCTGGGAGGACACTGTTGTGCTTATTCCTTCCCTGCACATCTGCAGGTCAGTGGCTTTCCAATGAATATGTCACAGCTCAGATTGATGGAGAGGAAGACAGAGTCCTTCACCAGAACTCACTCATCTTTCACTCTGCTCAGTCAGGTTTGGGAAACCATAAAATAAGACCTTTCAAGCATATAAAGATCACCAGGGTAGAACATTTACCCGGATTTAATGGGGAAGTAACATGAGTGTCATTGATGCAAAGGAAAGCTCTCCATCACCCCAGTTTAAGTCCCAAAAGCAATGCTCTGTGACACTTCAAACACATAAACAGTGTAGTGAGAATAAATATAATATATGGGCTTTGCCAATGCAAATGAAAAGCAATTATCCCAAATCGCAGTCTTAATTTATAAGCAGTCAGTATAATTTGAGAAACTGAAATCTGATGTTGCTAAATCAAATTCCTGTAATTCCACTGGGCATTAAGCACATAATAAGATTACACTGTGCACTGAGCATGTCCTTATTAAATCTGCTGGCTACTGCATTTTTATTGCTCTCCTGGGGGTTTATTGAGTTTACACTTCCAGTAAAAGGTAATGTTTTCACAGTGTCTTTGGTGTGTTGGCCACACAAGTCTGTCTGCAGCAGGCAGAATTGTTAAGCCATATAATTTGCTTACATCCCTTAGTGGCTCAATTGGAAAAAGAAAAGGCAATTAAAAGACACCATGCAGTTGTATATAACGAAATTAAAAATAATAATAATGAATCTGCTGCACTGTAATCAGTAAGGAAAGGAAGCCATGCATAATGGTGAAGGTCTAGCCATGAGACAGCTGAATTGATGAGCTCTCCTGCTTAGACTTGGTTCTGAATGCCTGAATAGTGGTGCTAATATCATACCTGCAATTTATATACAAAAGTGACCTTGAGACTAGCTGCTCTCTGAACAAGCAGGAAGAATA
Organism: Notiomystis cincta; assembly: GCA_013398075.1. NCBI lineage: Eukaryota > Metazoa > Chordata > Aves > Passeriformes > Notiomystidae > Notiomystis > Notiomystis cincta. Next base: position 45,348 of record VZRX01011352.1, on the reverse strand, counting down.
GGATTGTGTGCAGTCTTGGGAAAGGGAGGAGAAGGCAGGGGATGAAGGGAGGACAGCAGGTACCTTGGATATTGGCCAGTGAGAGTCCCTGTGAGCAGCGTGGTAGTTCCTAAGGAAGACACAGAGATGAAATGTGCCACTTTAAAAGGAGGCAGAACGCTAAGAAGAAACAAATTCCCCTCCCAACAAACCAGTGCAAGGCAAAATGAATGCAACAGAGACACTGAAGAGATCTGCACACCTGTGAACACTTAGCATGGACATCCTTGCAGGACCATCTCAGGTTCCACCTACAGCTGTGCTCTCCTGGTGTTGGATTCCCTCCTGCTCTCTTACAAGAGTTGGTTTAAACTTTTAGTTCCTGAACATGCTTATCATTAATCAGGATAATGCTGGATAAGCTTGATAGATGCATTAATTTACATTTTAAATCTTTGCTGTTGTGGCTGGGACAATTCCAGTGTAAAACTGTGGGTTCAGATCTCTCCTGAGAAGTAACATTGTTTTATTCACTGGGAGCTTGTAGGGTTGTGTAATCATCTTGTAATATTTAAATCTCAGTGCTTTTGTGGGGTCATCCTTTGTTCCTCTATTTAGTTCACTTTCCAGAACACTTTTACAGTCAAGCTTCCAAGAACACCCTGCTTTTACAGCTGAATTTTGTCAGAAAAGAACAGACCAAGTGTGCATTCCTCTTTGGGAATAAAAATAATTCTGCTAAGCAAGATTTGTGCTTGCAGCATGAGAACAGTGCACCCTCTGACCACTTGGAGAGCCCCAAACTTCTGCTTAGGGCCAGATCTGAATTAGAAAGACAGACCTTCATGGAGTCACAGAATCATGGAATGATTAGGGTGGAAAGGCATTTTCAAGACTCTCTCTTTCCCCTACCCTGGGCAGAGACACCTTCCACTAGATCAGGTTGCTCTAAGCCCCATCCAACCTGGCCTGGAACAGTTCCATGCCCAGACATTTCTCTGGCAGGCTCTTGCAGTTTCCAGCAGCTGACTCTTGGAAAAAAAATAATAAAAAAAGAGCTGGTTATTTATATATGATTCCTGATGTGTATACAAAGCTTCCTGGACTGACTTTTTCCTTCATCACTCCTTGTTTTCTGCAGATACAGCATTACAGAGCCAAGCACAAGTGAGGTCAGTCTCACTTCTGGGGTGTCCTGCTGCTCATACCAGCTTGTGTGGAAAAAGTGATAGAGGGTCACTCATCCTGCAGTGAGTGCTGCAGCTCTCTGCAGGGACTCATTTTGCTCTGGGTTTAATGATTTGCAGCCTGGAGAGGTTTCATGTGTCTAAAACCTCATGTCCTCTAGCCAGTCACCAGCTATTCCTGAAATCTGAATGTCAAGGCCAAAGTTTGTGTCAAACCTGCCTGGGCAATTCTGGAAGTTTCTGTTTGAAATGGTTTCTCAGGGGTAGATACACCAAGACTTTGACTGAATTCTTCCATTATTTGAGATTTATTGCTGGCAATGGGCAAGTTCCTCTGGGAAAGCCTTAACATGAGCTGACAGTAATTCAGCAGAAGTTTGGCATGGTTTTACCCCAGGGAACTCTAAACCAGCAAGCCTTCCCATGACATAAATATCACAGAGGTCACAGAGCAATTAGGATTAGGGTTACAAATGTGTTTATCAGTGTCAGGACAATTACATCTTCTAGCTTTGTTAGATGGGCATCTTGAGACACCTACTTTGGAAAACTTACTGGGAAAAGGAAGAGCTTGAACCATAAACCTCACCAGTGCTGTGTGTGCCACACAGGCTGCCCCTTAAATGTTGAAAACATACTGGCACTGCCAGGAAGGACTGGACATGGATTTTCACTCTTTTTTTCTGCCACAAAGACCAGGAGGAAGTGAGAAGAAACTCAGCACACACAAAAGGAGGTGAAATTTTCCATGTAAGGCTGGTGTTTGTGGGACAACCACGGTGCCTTGATCAGCTGTGGACACAGGTGCTAAAAAATTGATGAGGGCTCCAGCAAACTCTGAAGAAGTTCATGCAAGAGAGATACAGAGAAACTACATCTGTTTTGGGAAAACCTTGTGCTGGAAAGGGCTGGAAGCTGGAGAAATATCAGTACCTGCTTCCCTGAGCTTTGACTCGTCCACAGCCATCTTCTCTCGAGTTAAGCTGCTCTGTGTTCTGATGACTTTGGCTGGGTTGGTGTGTTCAGATGTTCCACATCTGGACTTTGAGGGCATAAAACAGCCCTTGTTGTGCCCTCCCTTCCTCCCCTTGCCCCTGGCCTGCTGCACCTGAGGGGGGGGTTAGAACCATGGCCTCGTGTATGGCACATCTCACATCAGGAAAGTAGGAGCGAGGTGTGTGCTCAGAGACCACTGCCAGAGAATTGCCCTAGAGGGAAGGCAGCTTTTATTTATGACCCTAGTTCATCACATTAGCAATACCTCACTTTCTTCCTGCTCAGGGGTGGTGCTTTTCCTCTGAAAGGATGAGATGTAGCTTTTCATGAGGACCACACTTGTGTCTCTTTTCCAGAGAGGAAAGACGAGGATTTTGTATGTTTTCCATGCTGTAATCAATTTATTGCTTTATGGGATTCAGAGCTCCCCAGGAAAGTGTCATGGATTGTGTCATGGTGCACACTACTTGCATGGAGACCTTTGATTCAGCTGGCAGACATTAAAAGAAGACAAAATAACTTTGGCCAAAATGCTCAGTAATGACTGCATGTGTGCAGCTGCAAGAAGAGCAGTGGTGATTGAGCCAAGAGTGGGAATTATTGGCAGCAGGGTCTGCATTCATGCGTGATTTATATTTATTTTCCTGATTTATAATTTCTTTACCAGCTGTGCAAGGTCCCTGCTATGTCCCCACCTAACTGTGTCCACCCTGCTGCCTTCCCAGGGCTCTTCTGATCCAGGGCTGAGCATGACCTGCTCTTGACATTGGCTTCCACTGCCTGAGAGTCAGGGAGGTGCTCTTGAGTTTTCTCCAGGCATAAACATTTGGGGTGATGTAGTGGAGTAAGAACTTCCCCTGTATACCTTACCCCAGGTCTGGAGGAGCTGGAACAGACTGGGAGCTCAGGAACTGGGGCTGAAGCCAGAAAATCCAAAGCCATCAAGAGAAAGCTGTTCCAAGCTTCAATCCAGCTTGTACAACCCAGCCAGTAAATCCCCACCTCAAGGCTTGACAAAATTGTCCTGACAAGACAGATTTTGTCCTCAGTGGATGTTTTCTTCCTCCTCTCTTCATCAGTGGGGCTGAGAGCTTACTGACAGCACTAGTGTCCATCACATGCTGGTTTAGCAGCTCCCTCACCTTCTCCTGCTGGATGCAGGGTGCAGGCTGCAGTTTGTGCTCAGGGCAGCTGGCATGGAAAGGGTTAAAGCTGTTGAGGACACGGTTCTTGGCAGCTTAAGTCATTTTTACAAACCCCACAACAGCCAACTGGTGGGCAGAGGGACAAGGAAACATTATATAAATATGTCCATGGGTTAAGGGGTGCTGCAGCCTCCTCTCCACTTGCTGTGGGTAGCTTGGCATAATTCCAGGAGCAGACTGAGCTCAAGGAGAAGATCCTTGAGGATTCCTAGTCTTAAAGTGGGTTTTTCCTGTGTTTCTATAAGCATCTTAACAACTGAGGTAATGTTCAGCTCCAGCCAGGACTGAGAGCCCGTGGCTGGTCCCATATTTTTGGTGTCCAGTGGGTACCAATCAGAAACATTGACACAGGGTGGAGACAGAGCAGCAGTGCTGGTACCAGGTCCCACTGGCTTGCAGAGCCTCCATTTGTAGGATAAAAGGGAGGAAAAGAAGGATGCTTCCTCTGGCTTGATAAAACACAGGGTTTCTGCTGTGCAAAGATGTCAAAACTCCTGGCCTTAGAGCAGTGAGGAGGCCAACAGAGCACAGCAAACTGCAGGTTTGAGACAAAGTACCTGCTTGTAATGAGCTGTTTTTCCAAAGAGTTGTTCTGCAGACTGGCTGGAGTCTGCACAAAACCTCCCCCCACTCCAGCACAGGCCACAAATCTCTGCTGGGGCTGCTTTAGCTCAGAGTTCAGAAGTTAAACAGAATTATGTCCTTGGAGGGATGAAATCCTGGTCCTGTTGACCCTGAAGCCAAAGCTCTTTTTCACATTTCATAGAATTATAGAATCATTGAGGTTGTAAAAGACCTTTAAATCACGGAATCCAACCATTAACCCAGCACAGCCAGGTCCATCACTAAACCATGCCCCCAAGTATCACATCAGGTCTTTTGAGGACATCCAGTGGTGATTCACCACTTTCCTGGGTAACCTGTTCCAATGCCTGACCACCATTTCCATTAAGGAATTCTTCCCAATGTCCAACCTACATCTCTGACACAACCTGAAGCTCTTTTCTCTTGGCCTGTCCCTTGTTACTTGGGAGAGGAGACCGACTCCCACCTGGCTGCCACCTCCTTTGTAGAGAAGTTGTAGAGCTCTGCCCCATCCTCCCAGGGACAGGGACAAGAGATGTTGGTCAGATTGGTGTCATTTGCTGCTGGGCACTGCTGAGGAGGCAGGACCCCCATTTCAGATGTCTGGTTTGGGGAGTTGGGAACACCAAGGCCTCAGCCAGGTGCTGGAAAGGATGGCTTTTCCCTCAAAGGCAAAACCTCAGCAGGGACTTTCAGGGGTAATTCCTGAGCTTTGCTGGCCTGGCAGCTCTGAGTGCAGCTGGACTTGGGCTGTGCTTTGCTGGGAGGTGGCACAGCAGAAGCCACACAGTGCTTTTAGCATTTTCCACTTCCATCTCTGCTCCTGCAAACAGCAGAGCTGCCTCTCACACCAAGCTCTGGTGTTTAGGAAGGTGTGATTTCTGTGGAAGTTGTGAATTTTTGTTGTGAGACTTCCCTTTCTTCTCTCCCTTGTGATGGCAAAGGGACCCTTGCAAATATAGCACAGGTTTATTTTAAAGGTTGGAACAGCAAAGTGCAAGAGTGCTTTGTACAGAAAAATGAGAAACAGATCCCAGCTGTACTATTCATTTGCCTTATAAGACATGAGGCTTTTTACACTATTTTTAAAAATTCTTGTGGGTATGCTTATGCCTTACAAGTTACAAAATCTGGAGCCTGCTATGGCTGGATTAGGTCTGAGTTAGAGGCAGAGAGGGGATGCTGCTTTTACTGTCATCCCAGGAGAACTGAGCAGCTCCACTTCAGTTCCAGGAGCACATGGGGGTGAAGTCCCCCAGAGATGGAGGTATCTCCTGAAAACCTCATGCATGTTTTTTTCTGGATACTTTCCTTGCCCTCTTCAGAGGTGTTGGTTTCTTGTTCTACCCCAGCAGGATCACAGCCTGTCAACCCATTGCCTTTCAACCCTGGTGAATGGTTTTCAGGCCAATACACCCATTTTGAATCTGAGCTTTTGTCCAGGCCCTCCTGTGTTCCACTGCCAGTAAGAGTGAGGAGGAGGATCAGGTCTGGTGTAACCAGTGCCCTAAATACCTGCTAGGGGAAGGATGTGCCCTCAGCATCAGGTGTATGTGGGCTGGGCCTCTCTTGCTTGGGCCCAACTGCATCCCAGTGCTTCTCCTTCGTAATGAGGGAATTTTTTCCCTTTTTTTGCAGAGCTCTTGAATTTGCACAGGAATATTCTCCGGCCCAACACCTGCAGCTTTGGTTCCTGGCCTGGAGGTAGGACTTGGCAGAGAATCCTGAAGCTGCTCCACTTCTTTCCAGCCCTAAAACCCAGAGTGAGATAGGTAAAGAACTCCTTACACAGGAGCAGGGTACATAGAATCATTAAGGTTACAAAAGATTTCTAAAATCATCGATACAAACTATTAATACAGCACATGTGCTGAGTCATCTGGGGGTCTCTTGGGACTGATCATAGAATCCTACAGCCTTTTGGGCTGGAGGGGATTTTAAAGACCATCTAGTTCACATCCCCCCTTCTACTAAAGCAAGTTGTTCAGAACCCTTTCCAACCTGGCCTTGAATACTTCCAGGAATCCACATCTACAGCTTCTCTGGAGAGATTGTGCCTCACCACCCTCATAGTAAAAACCCTTCTTCCCTATACCTGATCTAAATTGACCCTCTTTTAGTTAAAAACCATTGCCTTTTGTCCTATTGCAACAGGATGTTGCTAACTGAGTTGGACACTGCATTGGAGACACCAGAGGTACCAAACACCTTCTCCAGTTTCTCTGCTAGGAACAGTAGCCAAATTTATCCTCTGCTCTTTCTCACTCTTTGCAAGCCATACACCTCCCATTGCCATTGCTTTCAAAGACTTAGGATCACTCATTCCAGTTGGGATATAAATTTTTTTTGAACCACATGACAGCATAAATACTTCTGCAAAGTTGAACTGGAATTTCATGCAGGCTTAGCTATGTGCATCAAGACCCAGCCTCCACATGCCATAGGGAACTGATCCATAGGATCCAACACTGGCTCAGTCCAAGTGGTAGAGCTGAGGAAGAACTTGTAAGTGGGACAGTGAAATGCCTGCATTTTGCCTGTAGAAATCCCTGTTGATGGCAGTTTGAAAAAACAGATATTTTCTGGGAAGAGAGGTGCATCAGGGATAAGGGACAGTCAGGACCAGTGAGGTAGGATGCTCCTTGCAGTCTTCCAGGTGTGTGACCAGCTCCCCATATCCCTAAAGATCAATTGCTCCCCACATCCCCCAGGATGTCCTGGTCTGCAGAGGAATTAACCACTGTGCATGTACAAAATGATCCTGTTTTCCCAGCAGGATGATCCACTTGTTCCTGGCTGGGATCTAACACCAGAGCTGCTGCTGTGCTGTTCAGCCAGCTGCTATTGATTTTTATCTCATGCACACTGATAGAGATGGTGCAGGTGGGAAATTGTGAAAGGAGACATAAATGATAAACTAAGAAAAGCTGTAGTGGTGGGGTGAGTGCAAAGCAGTCTGGCATTTACTGGAAAGCAGAGTTTAGCGGGTAATTTTTCAACACAAAGACAGATTTGCTACAGAAAATGTTGGGCCTGCTTTAGCTGTTAGTTATGCAAGTGGAATTTGGAATCAGTCCTGGGCCAGTGCAGGGAGTGGGGACAGGGTCACCCCACTGCTTTCCTTGTGTCTCTTCCCTTGTGGCAGCCACAGTCAGGAATGCTCTGCTGCCACTGCCAAGTACCCAGGTTAACAGTGGCTCTGCTGATCAATTAGCAACTCCAATCAACTTGGCAGCAGGGTTTTTTAATCAAGATTTTTCTTTTGGAGAATGAATTAAATCATCTTTCTTGCTCACTGTTCAGGTAGATTTACTGAGCGTGGGATGGTTTGAAGGGAAAGGAGGCCCAAGTGAGGGTGTGCTTAACAAAATATGAGTTTGTAATATAAGGTGAAAGCCTTGCCAGCTGTCCTGGACCAAAATTATAAGTTCCTTCTCTCCTGTTCAGCACCTTTTGTTCAGGAGATACTGCACAATGCTGTGTAAGAATAAAGTCATGAGCCAGAGGATAGGCAGAAAAAGGGGACATATCCTTTCTGAGATGGGTGAACCCATCATGTCCCTCTGTGCATGGTCTGGGTCTTGTCTGTGGTGCTCACCAGAGCTGCAGGTGCTGTCCTGGGACCCACCAGAAGAGCCACAAGCTGTAGGTAAGACCTTTGGTTTCCTCAAGAGGATCCATTTGGGATCAAGAGAGTGTTCACAGCTGCATCACTCTGGGAACAATTCACCTGCAATTTCCGTTTATCTGACAGCCTTCACTTTGATGAGGAACAGAAAAGGAAGAGTTATGTCTAGAGCTAAGCAAGCTGTCGACAGTGTGGAAAGGACCTGAAAATCACTTGGAGAAGAGTGGTAGAAAACCCAGAGGAATCAGGAAGAAAACTGGGACAGGAAAACCCAGATCCTCTCCCTTCTGGTGACTTTGGAGTGGGTTGTTTTACACACCAGCTCAGTTCCTCCCAGCACCCTGTGCACACCCAGGGGTCTCTCCCCACTGGCACAGAGGGTGCAGCTCTGGGAGAGGCTGCCCACATTTCTGCCCTCACAAATCTGGCCATGGCATCAGGAATCTCCCATCCCTCCCGAGTTGTTTTTCCAGCAAGGAGCATTTATCAGTCAATTTGCTCGTGGTGCAGATGTCTGTCTGGAACTGTAATGACATTTACTAAAGGGGACTAGAAATTATCACTGAGGGACTGCAAATAATGAAGCCAATGCCTTTTATTGACACACGTGGAAGCTGTTTAATTTGGGATGTTGGCTGTCAGAAAATAGAGCTCTTTTGTGGCAGCAAGGCAATACTGTGCTTAATTTCAAGGTTCGTGCTTGCGCTTAGAAGGGAGCTGTTTTCAGCTTTTAGGTTTGGAGTTTCTTCACAGCAATAACCTATCAATTCAAAACACATCTAAGTGTCTGATCTGCCTCTGCCTGAAAACTTTGATGATTTCTGCCAAGGATTTCTTGCTTTGAAAGGACATAAGAATTTTCTTTTTTTTCCCTTCCAAATTCAGCTGCAAGCCAAGCCCTCAAGCCTGGGCCTTCGGGTGCCTTTCAGCCCCCAACCTCTGATTAAGACATTCTGCTTCCCATTTATGATAGGAAACTTGGTTTTCTTGGAATTTTTATCTGTTTGAAAGAGGGAAGCTCTTTGCCACCTTGTTGTAGAGTCATCCAAGTGGACCAAGATCTCTCAAAGTGGTAACTAAAGCTGAGCATTGTTGCTTTAAAGACCAGGAAAACAGCTCCTTTTAGGAGAGGATCCAGATACAGACTTCCTAAGGCAATCTGTTTCTGTTTGTCTCACACAAGAGACTGTGGAGTGCCCAGCACCTCAAAAACTGGGTGAGGAACTTGGATGGTGCAACAGCAAAGGTTTGCACAGGTCAGCTTTTCAGCTTTTCTCCCAACTGCAGCTCCCACCAGGGCTGAGATCTTGGTGCCACTTTCCATCCACATCTTCCCATTGGGAACTGGGGAAAAAACCTGGTTATTTTTGCATATGTAATATAGAGGGGAGGGAGGACAGGGGCAGAGTGATTATTTTGGAAGGGGGATCTTTGCTGTCTGGGCTGCTCACAGCCCAGATTAAAGCCCCCACAGAGGCTCCAATAGCAACCTCCTCTCCCAAACACATGTATGCATTAGGGCTTATCTCACTGCTTCATTAAGGAATGGGAGCAGGGGCAACCTCAGGGGTCACCAAATCCTGTCTCCTGCCACTGCAGGTAGACAAGCTGTTAATCCCTTTATTATTGTACAAGGGCAGAGGCGAACATCAGCAGGGACCTGAGCTCCTGCAGCCTGGAAATGGCACTGGGAAAGGCCCAAGGTCCTTGTACATGGCATCTGCCAGGGTTCATCCACCTCAGGACACATCTTCTGGGATGGTGAAGCCCAGGAGGAGGCAGCCTGGCTTGTTAATTTTAAGTGTGCTTGAGATGCTGTATTTTACAAAGCTATCATCATGAAAGGGCTCAGCAGCATGTAATCAGTGCTCAGCCTTACAAAGGGACCTCTGTTATGCTCAGGCTTCTCCAAAGACCAGTTATAATCTACATTATTTATGTGGAAAAGTATTATTAGCCGAGTTTCCTTTATTTTCTTTCTTTTTTTTTTCATGGAAGGATTTTAAGGGAGTTCTTTGTAAGGAGTCACAGAAGCTCTGGGACTTTCTGTTTCCTGGTGGGACTAGATTTTTTATTTATTTACATTTTTTTTAACTGAATATTTCAAATGCCAGGAAGGGATATAATCTTAAAGCCAAGCCAGTCAATGTGTAATTGTAGCACCAGTCTAGCCAGTGTGAAAAACTGTATTTTCTGTGTTATTAGGAGAGCCTGGGAAATTTAAGAGTTTACCTTTTAACAGCCTCCATAAGAACATGGGCACACATTAATGATTGGGATAGGCAATTAAATGCAGAAATGGCTGACACCCTCAGTGGCACAGGGTAGGGTTTGTAATGAATTAGACCTAGAAATAGATATTGGCAAAAAGCACCTCTGGAATTACTAAAAAAAAAAAAAAAAAAAAAAAAAAGTATAGGAGAAAAACCCCTTTGGGAATAATAAAAAAAAAAAAAAAAAAAAAAAGAAGAAGAGCTTGCAGCTTGATCAGGCACTGCAGAAATCTCAATCACTGTGACAGCTCTGCCTCTGCCTTGTGTTTGTGGAGCAGAGAGGTTTCAGTGAGTGTCCCCTGCCCATGCCAGCCTTGGCAGGAGTCCTCCTGCCTGGTGGCCATTTGTCCTGGCAGCTGCTGCAGAAAAAAATGGGAAATGGGCTGAACTGTAGGGTTTGGAGTAATCTGAAGCAGATCCAGGGCTGATCTGCTCAGACTCAAACCCTTACAGTCAGTTTTTGCTCTGACACCGAATTACCTACAAATGGGACCTCAAGGAACCGTGGGTGTTCCCAAGGAAGCTGCAACAGGAAGAAAATACCTGCATGGGTCTGCTCTGGACAGGGCTGCACTCAATGCATTACTGCATTAACTCATTAGTGCCTTGGTTCATTGGGCATTTGGAATAAATGCTGGTGAAGAATTTGGATTTACCATGGGTCTAAAGCAGCCCTGTCACCACGGGATGTGGTTCTCTGCATCTCAAGGTGCAACCCAGCACCCTCCTGAAATGGGCCCTGCACCAGATCCAGGCTGGCTCTGGTCAGGGTTTGGACTGGAATATCCTGGTGGGTCCCTTCCTACCCAGGATATTCCATGATTCTTTGAACCACTGCATCTCTGGGCTGTTCTTTCCCACCCTGGCATACAGCACCATTTCTTTCTGCTGTGATTTTTGTCCTTCACTCCCTGCAAATATTTACAGCATTGATTTCAAATTAGCCTTTCTGCCTTTTGTGATGCATAAGAACGAGCCACTCATTGGATATTCAGNNGAAGAAAGGGGCCACTCATTGAATATTCAGAATATTAAGAAAAAAAAAAAAAAAAAGAAAAAAGCCGTGTCCAGTATTTGCTGTAAATATGTAAAAATGCTTATTGGATCTTACCCAGTAGCACCTGTTTCTTCTGATGAGGCCTGAGATATGGAAGAAAAATGCAAACGGGAGCCTTCTAAATGAAATGGCAAATTTAGCTGGTGTGATGCGGGGAATACAAATGAGCGCCCGCCGGAGCCGGGGACGGAGAGCACCGCGCCCTGACCTCGCCCAGCCGCGCCGGGGAAGGAGGGCTCGCCCTCGGGGGCAAACGGCTCTGGTTAAACCACAGCCACCTCACCTCTCCGGGGACCTTCCGACTGAAGAGCTGACGCTCCCAGCGAGCCGCTGATTTCAGCTCGGAGCCCGCAGCCCCCTCGCCATCGCTGCAGAGCGCCGGGCGATGCCTCCTATTAATAAAAATACCAGATTGGCACTCTCTTGCCTCCTGCAGCCTCAAGCTGGCCAATTATCCTGCGTTAATTATCCCCTTAAATACGTTTTTTTATAGGCGTGGGCTTAGCTGTGTTTATGCCTAACGAAGTAATGAAGTGATGCAGTGATAAATTAATTGTCCTGCTCAAGGTGGGGGTGGGACATGACAAGTGAAGGGCTGTGCAGGTGGGGATTCAGAGAAGTTCTGTGCATTGCTGCACTTCAGGGACACAGCTTTTTCTCCTTTCCCTGTGGAATGTCTTTGTCTCTCCTTTGGTTTTGCAGCAATTTTGATGTTTTAGCATAAGTTTGTCTTTTATTATGCGACTGAATATGAAAATGCTGAAAGTGTCTTTGTTCAGCAGGTTAATTTTCTCACTGATGATTAAAAGGAGACAATCATTTAAGACAGCAGAATAAAAAATCGCACTTGGGATTTTCACTAGACCAAGAAATAGAGTGGAGGGATTTTAATAAGGGGCTGTCTAATTTGGATTTCTTTCTTCCTAACCAGAACATGGAAACTGCTTTCCATTATGTAAAATCAATAATACCATTTTTAAATCCCATTTTCATATTTAATCGTTTGCTTCACGTTGATGCTGGATCTTTCTGCCATTCCAGCACCGACCTCAAAATCCAGTGCAGGGGTATTTTCTGCAGTGGCCTTCAATGTAAAACCAGCTTTTATGTCTTCTAGCAATGATCACTCTTGCTCTGTACTGGGGAGAATGAAAAGTTGAAGAGCAGAGGAGATGCTGGCATGGCAGAGGTGGGATCTGAGTCTTATATGGACTTTGAGCTTCTGCAAAATGACTGGTCCAGGGAGGGGATTCAGCAGACCCCTCTGTGCAACATCCCCAGCCCAGAAGTCTCCACTGGAGCTGACACAGCTTGAGGGACTCCTGCTCATACCCTGAGGTCCCTCTGCATTGTTCCTGGTCACTTTTTAATTTTAGCCAATATTCAGGCTAGGAATTTTGGTGCATATATAGAATAACTCCCAAAACCTGATTTGCTGGGGCTAAAAGATCAAAAGCTTAGTGTAATATATTCCAAATTTTTATATACTTTTTTTTATTTCTGGCCACCTTCTCTACACTATTGAGTGCAGATGAATCCTGTTTCTATTGTAGTGAGTTTACAGTTTTGGGACTTTTTCTCTTTTGCCAGAGAGATTTCTCCTCTGGAAAAAAAAAAAGATGTTCACTATGCTTCAAGCAGCTGAGACTCCTGCTCATGCTTGTGAGCAGCTGTAAGAGCTGACATAAAACAGGTATGGAGCATCCTGGATGGTCTTATGAGTCAGACCAAGGAAATTTTGGGGCAGAACCTTGTGGAGGCCTTTCTTTTCCAGGAGCATTCATAGTTCCACAGTCCCTACTTGGCCTGGCGATGTCCTCAGCTACTGCTGACAGCCTGGAGCCCTCCAGCTCTGATCAGTCCTGCAGCTCCTTCCACGCACAGCTGGAAACCCTCTTAGAAAACTTGTTAAATTAAGTGAAAGCCAGGCTACCCCGGAGCAAAGAGAGCTCCCTCAGAAACAACATTTGATTTGCAGCCCCTCCCTCCCGTGAGCGCAGCTCAAAGCAGCCCTGTGTTATATAGGTAAGGATGTGGCTGAGCAGCTATTGAAAATATGTAAAGCTGCAGAAAATAAATGGGCTGGGCCTGCAATAACTCTCGGTGCTGCCTCTGGCCTCTTGAAACAGCCATTTCCTCAGGGCCCGCGGCCGCGTGTCTGCTCAGAGTCACGCGGGAGAGGCTGGCCTGAGCAGGGAGCCCTGGCCGGGCAGGATGTCAGATGCAGACGGTCTGGGGTGAGAGTCAGGGGTGTGAAATGCGAGGGGAAATTGTTTCTCAAACAAACCTTGGCTTGCAGGCACGGGCAGGGTGTTCAGGCTGGTTTTGGTGGCAGGGAGAGACTGTGCCGTGCCCACTGCATCTCTGTCCCATCCTGTGTAGGGATCCTTTTGGTCCTGGGGACTTTTGTCTACCTGGCTTCACAACAGCAACTCCTTACACTCTTGCTGTCCCCACTTGGAGTTAGGAAGTTCGGGTTTTTCCTTGCTGCTCCCCTCCTCCCCTCCCTTTTGCACTCTGCAGCGTTTCCATACATTCATCTCTGGGGTCTCAGCTCAGCTTGGCCCACAGGCACAAGAGTTTCCCATCATGCGAGCTGCAGACACACATGGTGGCTCTCAAACAGTGATGTTTGGAGGAAACAATCCTCCAGCCTGTGTCCTCCCTGCTCAGGGGGCTCTGGAGGCTGAGCAGGCAGCAGGCTGCTGGCCAGCCTGCACTTGACCATGTGAAGCGTTGCAGGGCAAACATCACGATAGATCACAATTCTGGCTGTGGGAAGGCACCAGTTCTTCCAGAACAATATTGTCTCCTGGATAGTGGAAAATGCTCTTGTCTGGCAGAATGTGCCACCCAGGTCCACCCCACTGTGGCCCGTGGTGGTTGCTGTTCCTACTGAGCAAGGGAAGTTGGGGCAGGCTACAGAGCAGAAGAGTCATTGCCTGGAAAAGTCCACACAGCAGGACCTGAGTAGGGAACTGTGGAATAGTCATTTGCCTCCTCTCTTCCACAGACACCCCAGCAATGTCCTAAACTCTTGGAGGATGTGTAGAGACAGCAGTACAAGGTGGGAAGATTGGCCTTTCTGGCTCTGTCTGGTTCACACAAGGTCCATCTCTGGTAGCTCCTCAATGGCCTTTCCTTGGAGGAGGAATGCTCTTACCCAAGGCCACACATAGCTGCTTATGGCTTCAGAAGGATTTCTGGCATCTCCTGAAATGGCAACACAAAGCCCATCACCTGTCCCTGCTGCTGTGCTCTCATGTAGATCACAGACTCTGTTCAGTTCCCCAGCACACCCCAGGAGTCCCTCTCCTCCCAGTGACACACCACCAGCCTTGTCTGCACACATCTGCATCAATTCAAACACTCACATCCTGTCAGTCATGCCTAAATCCTCTGAGATCTCTCCCTGCCTTTCTCAAACATCACAAATGTGCAAGTGACAAAACCACCCTCAGCTTCCCGTGCTGCTTCCTTGCAGAAAATCCCTGCACAGGCAACAAAGGCAAACCTGTGTGGCAAAAGCCTTTCCAGCTCAATGGTGATCTTCTGCAGGACTGGAAAAACTCCATCATGGGCTGAAGAAGTAGAAGTTATGGATCACAGTGGGTGCAGGGAGGATTTCTTACCTGGGGAGGTGCAGGTCCCAGCTGCAGGTGTAGCAGCTGTGCTGTGCTGGGTGAAAAGCACACAGAGCTGTAAAAAAGCACACTTTGATTTACCTTCAACCATAGCCAGCAGCACATGCCTGGGGAAAAGCAGCAGGACAAAACTTGCATGTAGTGATAATTCTCTGATAGACTCCTCCACTATGCTGCAATGCACAGAGTTCACAGGTCAAAGTTGCTATCTTTGTAAAAGACCCAGAGGGGCTTTTTTCCATATAAATATGGCTCAAACATTGCTTAAGCAAGGGAAACTTCCAGCCATTGCTGTGCCCCAGGGAGAGGAGCACCACATTGAAAGCCACAAAGTGTGATGGAGCAACTCTTAGGGTTTGGGGTTTTTTGGGGGTTTTTTTGGTTGGTTTTTTTTTTAATTTGTGGCCATTTGTTGATGCTGTTTTTATCTGCTGCTCATAATTTCACAGGCTGACCCTCAGTTTTTGCCTTATGAGGGGTACTGAATAAAACCTCCTCATTCACCTCCTCTGGGTCATTCATGATCTCTGGTTTCTCTCTTTTCTCCTGTTCTGGGGTGTCTCAGTCTCCTGGTGCTGAGCAGCTCTGTACCCCTGGAACTGGGTCACCCTCCTCTGTGCCATATCTGGTTCATCTTGCTGGGAGGGTGAAAGGCAAAGAAAGACAATATTCAAGGTGGAGGCCAATCACAGTCTTATGCATCTGTCCAGCAAGGATTTCTGGCTAATTCTCTATTCCTGATCACACATTTCTCAGTTCTCCTTGTCAAGGGTTACCAACCTCAATCCTGATGTTTCACAGAACCATAGAATCAGAGAAAGGTTTGGGTTGGAAGGGACCTTTAAGACCATCTCATTCCAACCCCTGTCATGGGCAGAGACACCTTCCACTGTCCCAGGTTCCTCCAAGCCCCATCAAACCTGGCCTTGGACACTTCCAGGCATGGGGCAGCCACGGCTTCTGTGGGAAAAGTGTCCCTGTGAAGTCCCTGGAGCACTGAGTTAATTGCCTGAAAAGTCAACTGAGTGCATTGTCCAAAGGCTTTGCAGAGAATTGGTTGGAGATGTAGACAAATGGACAATCCCATAGCTAATAGGAGGTTATGTTGGCTCCTGTAGAGCTAACTGAAAGTGTTGCCAGCTGGATACAAGAGAGGAAAAGTAATACTGAATAATTTATTTTTAAATAAAACACACATATGTTGCAAAGTGACTGGATTAAAGCTTCTGGGACTTGGGGAATTTTGTGGAATGCGTGTGAAATTCAAAATGTGTACTGTGCTGAGTTGAAGATTAGTCTGTTTCCAACTTTGATATTTCCTAGCTTTCCCTCACCTGCCTTCCAGTGGCCCTGGGCAGTTTAAGCTGTGTTATCAGATGTGTGCTGGACATGTCTGATGAATGCCAAGATCTCACAGTTTGAGCAGACAGCTACTGCTCTGATCTGAATCGCTGCAGACTTTGAACAGGCTGTGTTTAAGCTGAGAGTGGGTGGTCTGAGTTGTCTGCAGACAGTCTAACTTGAGAGGGATCTTATTCCTGGAGCATATCTAACGCCATATATCAAAAGTTACTTTGATTCTTATCAATATTCTGGAGGCAAAACTTCAAAATGTGCCATTAAAACAAAGAGGCATGACTGATCTTTTTAAGAACTCTTGTGAATTTATTGTTCTCCTAAAGTCAAATAACCTAGGAACAGAAAATATATTTTCTGAGTAGATACGTAGGTTAAAGCAACTTCCTCTGTTAAATAAAAGAGCAAAAGAAAACCTTTGGAAAACTGTTTTTTCAGACCTTCCTGATGTTTCTCTGCTTGCACTAAAGAGTCTCCTTAAAGCCTTTCTCAGAGCACAGCTGAAAATGACCTCCAGCAAGAGACAATTTCTCCAGCAGAGAGCCAGCAAACGCCCTATTAAAGAAAGGATCCTCATTCCTCACATGACACACAACCTAAATAATGGCCTTGTGCCTCCCTGTGTCTTGATGATGTACATTCTGAGCCCAAGGGGATTTTCCAGAGGAGAGGAGGGCATGGATGGTCAGGGGGTAGATATGCAGCTATGTAAATACACCAAGATTGCTGTCATTTAATGCTCATTTATATTTTATGCTCATTTATATTAGCTGAAGATAATATAACTTCCTGCCCCGCCTGCATCAGAGATACAGGCTGTGTTTGTACTGCTCTGTTACTTGAAAATCTCTGTGATTAAGAGCAGTTTTACTATACAAGAAAGGGCAAAGAAAGGGAAAAACTATGCTGGGAGTTCTGCACTCTCCTTAACTTTTACTTCTTTTGCTCGGGTCAAATGAATATATTATTTAAACTTGGAAATCTCTTGATGAAAATTCAAGAGTCATTAGGTTAAAGACACTATTATCTAAACTTTTTGTTTGTCTGATCTTTTTTTGGAAGGAGCAGTATAATTGATGATGGTAGAGAAAATCCCTACAACCTCTTCCAGAACTCTCCACTTGTGTTTTAAAAACCCAGGGCACAGACAGGACATCCACATTCCCCTTCTGAATCAGTCTTAAAATATTGGTGGGCCAAAGTCTCCACAACTGCTTTGGAAAGCAACCAACAGCTTTCTGGTTTCAGCTGTATCAGTTGGTATTTCCATGTGCGTGGCAGAGGGCAAAATGTGATTTAATTCACTTTTCAACCCTGTGTACACTTTTAAGACACAATGCTTAAACGATTTTAAGCAGTCTTGTGTTTGAGACAGGCTTCTTATATATAAAAAAAATAACCCTCTCATTGTGTAATTACTCATAACAAAGCATAATGTAATTTTGCAAACAGCAAGAGCTTTGTTTTTTTCCAATTTCACATTAATTTTATTGGCCCCAAATCCAGGGCTGTGTTTTTGTGTTTGGGCTTTTACCAGGAGTAGAGTATTTCCTGTAAAAGTGCTGTTAACTCGCTGGCACTGCAAGTGTTTCCTCCTCCATAGTTTTGCTGTGAAGGAGCTGGTAGATTTATATAAGCTGAACACACTTTCCTAGTGACACTTTTTTTTTCTGCTGGTCATGTTTCCTAGAGGGTGCAGGCTTGTCTCTTTGGTTTACACTGTTTTCTGCCAGTGGGGAAAGCATATACATCTGTGTCAGTCGACTTATACAAAGAACAGCTGTTTTAGCCCCTGTAGAGATATTTTCCCCTTCAAGAGGATTGTTTGGTCTTGTCTTTACTGCTAAATTTTTTAATTTTTTTTCCTCAACCCCAGGGGAACAAGTGCTCATCCAATATCCTGAGGTAAAAACACAAACAAGGCAGTAAAACTGAAGCACCCTGTGAGATTAATTTGCAGAGGTCAGCTTCAAGTGAGATCCCAGCATTGACCTTGGTGAGTTTACCCACAGTAAAACCCAAGTCCTCTGTCTTGGCTGTGTTGTTTACCTCAGAGAGCTGCTGGCCATTAGTTACCTTCCAGTGAAAAGAAATAGAACTGTTTTTCACTAGTGAAGACAAGTCTTTGGAGAGCTGACAAGAAGTTTGGTTATATTGTCAGAATTTAAAACAAAGTGGAGATCCTGCTGCCTTTAACTCCTGCGAGCAGCTCCAGCAGGAAGGCACTTGGGACAACATGTGCTGGCTGAGCAAGCCCTCCCTGGCCAAATTCACCTTCACCACACTGCCTCAGGCAAATTCTCAGGTGGACCTGGACCTGGATCTCTTGGATCACAGAACACCCTGAGTTGGAGGGGACCCACAAAGATCATGGAGTCCAGCTCCTGGATCTGCACCCAACAGCACCAAGAATCACACCATGTGCCTGAGAGTGTTGTCCAAATTCTTCTTGAGCTCAGGCAGGATGGAGGCTGTGACCACTAAAGCTCGAGGACTTTAAGTCCACTGCCCCACTTTTGGATTTTCCTGCATCCAGAAACATATATCTGATAATCACAGAATCACAGAATGGTTTCTGTTGAAGGTACCATCCAATTCCAATCCCCAAGGGCAGGGACACCTTCCACTAGACCAGCTTGCCCCATCCAACCTGGCCTGAAACCCTTCCAGGGATAATCCTACCAAAATGACTCAGTCTGGGGGTGCTGCCTTGCTGGCAGGGTGAAGGTTATAGAGCAGCTGGAATATGACATTTGGAGACCCAAAGGTGATGGTCCTTTGGGCTTTGGAAAAGAGCTGCAAGGCTTGGCCAGGCTTCACCTGTGTCAAACTTCCACAGCCTCCTCCACAAGCAAAGAGGAGAACAAAAACATGGATTTTTTTTCCTGGCCTTGGAGTTGGTAAAAGTGGCACTGCCAGTGGTTTGCATTATTCTAAGTGGTGTCATTTTAAATCATGTGTGCATGGCATTCCAGTGCTGTCCTTTGAATCCAGTGGGATGGGATGGGATGGGATGGGATGGGATGGGATGGGATGGGAT
>VZRX01011352.1:0-26244 GCA_013398075.1 Notiomystis cincta | reverse complement strand
GGATGGGATGGGATGGGGTTGGGGGACCATCACTGAGATGCTGAGGGGGCTGTTGGCACATCTGCAAGTGCTGGATGTGGTGCTTGGAGAGAGGATGGAAAGCAAGTGCCAAAGGACAGCACTTTAAATAAAAAGAAGAGCAGAGACAGGCCAGAAACCACATTTCAAAGGTCCCTAGGGACTGGTAATATTCCCTCTCAGTGGCCAAAGAGGGCTTCCTGCTGGCCTGTGCAAACAACCCCACTGCATTAATGGGGTCCTCAGGCATCTGGGGACAGGTGGGGTCCAGAAAGGGACCTGTCCTCTGTGAATGGGGTTAAACAGGCCCCAACATATCCCCAGTGGGGCTCCAGCTCTAGGCACCACACCCAAGAATTAGAAACTGGGCTGAACCCCAAGATATTTGTCTCTAACAAAAGGAAGACATGCTCTTAGCCACAGAAGAGCTCTCTCCTTCCTGGCTCATCCCCCTGTAAAAATCAAGTGCTTAGCTGTTGTGGTTTAACAGGCTAATATTTCAAGCCTGAGGAAATGTTACTGAAAAAATAAAAAACATTTTCAAAAATGAACTTTTGAAATAATGAGCTTTTTCAAATTATATCATTTGCTTCCTAAAAAACTGGCCTGGGAAGATTAAGTGTTCCCCAAGGGATCAGAGCATTTGAGATGGTCCTGACCTCTCTCTGTGTGTAATGTGCATTGTCAGAAGGGCTTTCACCAGGTGCTGTTTGTTTAAACAGATTCCTGGTGACGGCATGGCTACATAAGACCTTTAGGGACCAGGCTGACAAGGAAGGAGTAATTAAAACAAACCCCTGAAAGCAGATATAGAGACCCATCAGGAAGCCAGAGATGCAGATGAAAGTGCATTGGCCCCACAGCTCTGGGAAAAAATAAAACCCAGGGAAGAATCCTGTGGGTTTTAACATGGCTGGAGGAGGATAATATTTCTGGGCAAAGAGACTGTGAGTCAGTCTTGGGGTTACAACAGCATGTTTTCAATAAAAGTACGACTGTATCAATGTACCTGCACTGACAGTGTGGCTGTCTTAACATAAACAAACACAAGGACCTCAGATATGATGAGATCAGAAAGAGTTGTAGTGATTTATTCATGATTTTGGCATGGAGAGGTTCAAGAGGTGGGAAGGTGGCAGAGGACAGGCAACATCCACAAGGCTACTCAGGAGATCCTGAGTGTCAGAGAGCTGCTCTTGGATGTCTTAAACTCCAAGTGAACATCCTCCTGCAAGAACATCCTTTAGCTCTGCAAGAGGTCTCAAGTCCCTGCTCCTTCTGTACTAAGGCTGCTGCAGCAGCCAAACAGTTCAGCTTCATCTGCTCCTTATTCCATTTTATTTATTTGTTTCACATGGTTTGCTATTTCTGTATGGGGTGAATCATCCTAGAGGCCTCTCCAAGTGCTTGATTCAGAACTTTCCCCTCCCAGGCACCATTCCTCACCTAGTCACAAGCTTAGGGTACTAACCCCTCCTGCCTTAACCCTCCTGTGAATTTAGTATGTTTTGAGCCTGTTAAAAGGTTTTGCATTAAAGCCTAGGGCATCAACTGATGAAAAATGACTCAGAAACCACTTTAGGTCGTAATTCTTTTCCCCTCTGTGTCCTGGTTGGGTGGGAGATTAGGGTGAGGTGCTCTGCCAGCCATCCAGGTGCTAATGGGAACAGATAGAGACATTCCTCCTCTTTCAGGGGTGCTTGGTTGGGTTTCCCTCCTTTTTGTGCAGGTGATGAGTTTCTCTTTGTCTCTTAACTGAGAAACAAATCTGTGGGAGCGTTATCTGGGAGGAATCTACCCCTCTTTCGAATGTGGTTAAAATTGGCAAGCTGGTTCAAAAGTCTGAGGGTGGAGAGGAACCAGCAGGCTGTATCCTCATATAAACCTTGTTTCCTGAGGTAAAAATGGCTCCTACTCCTTCTGCACAAACTTCACCTTCTCTTGCTGTGTATCAGGCAGCTAATTGCTTGCGGTTAATAACGAACTCATCTGTTCACAGCTTGCCCTGACTATGTCAAAGGGAATCCTCCTTCACTCTCCAACTCTTTCTGCCACCACCCACCACCCAAACCCTCTCTGCCTTCCAGGGTCTCGCAGGTTGGAGATCTACTTTGATCCCAAGCTCAGCTCTGTGAAGAGTAACTCTCCCCACCTGGGCTGTGTCCAGCCATTGTTATCTCCGTGCCTTTGAAGCTGCCTATCTGCAGTGCACTTCTCTGCACTGCCGTTTTTACTTCTCCAAGTCCTTTTAACAGCCCCTTCACAGCTGCCTTTGCCTCCACCGTAGGCATTTGGCAGCACAAAACCAAACAGGGAAGTGGAATCACCCATACTGTTAATTAAACATTCCCCCTCCATCCCGTGGGCTGGAGACCCTGGCTCAGGGACGAGGACTGTGATGAGGGATGCTTCCCTTTGCCCAGTGTCCCACTGGCTCTTTCCCACGAGGAGAACTGCAGGAGTCTGCCATGGCTCCAGGGCGAAGAGCAGCACAGTGGGACAAAACCAGTACAGCTATCATGCTGATTGGAAATGAGCCCAGGGGAAAATCCCTGCTTCCAACAGCTCTGAGCTTTGGAAGGAAGTTTTAGCCCAGGACCAAGAACTCATTAGTAAGAGGGGTTTTTTTCCTGAATGCATTTATCCTCTGCTCATCGCCAAGATCCCCGGGCCTCTGGCAGTGGTAAAACAAGCCAGATGTCGAGATACTCAAAAGCTAATCAGGATCCCATCCTGATCAGCTTTTGCTCCATCCAGGCTGCCCTTGAACCCCTCCAGGGATGGGACATTCATAGCTTCTCTGGACAACTTGTGCCAGTGCCTTGCCACCCTCACAGTCCAGAATTTCCTCCTAATATCCAATCTAAATCTGCTCTTTCAGTAGAAGGACAATCATTATAGAGGTTAGGTGAAATCTCAAAGTGCGTGCTGGTTAACTGGGAATAAATAAATGAATTCTTACTTCAATTTGGCCTTTGCTCAGGACAAGTGGTTGAGTCTCCTCCTCCTGATCTCACTTAGCTTTGAAGCTGCAGGGAGTTCATTAGAGGCGTCTGTCTCTGAGCTACTTGAGATTAAGGTGCGCATACATTAGCCCAAGGAAAGCACATCAGGCCAAGAAGAGAAAACAACCCGGGCTCTGTGCACTACAGCTGAGCACAATTGTGTGCTGCCACACACCACTGCATATGGCCCTGGATCCCTCCAGCCTGATTCTGCACAGGAATAATTCAGGAATGAATACGGGACCCACTCGTACGTCAGCCTGTCGAACTCTGAGCGTGACTCGCGGCGGAGGTTACTTGGAACGGAGCCCACGAAGTCCCACTGAGATTCCCATTGAGATACATATAGACCATTGTGTATTGCACATTAATTCAGAGTAATTATGTCGTACTGGAAACCTTTCAAGTCGGCATTCATCATTCAGAAATCGTCTTAAAACCAGTTTGTGCTGCTCTGGTGCTTGAAAGTGAATTGTGCGAAGTTGGCAGCCATAACCACCACTGCAGCAGAGCGTATAAAAGCCCTTTCATTGTGGAGTTGGTGGTTTTACTGTAGCTTCCCTGTCTCATCAAGGAGCACCATAATTCACTGCAAAAATCTGTAACTGCTGCAGCATCCAGAGCCTCTGGTTTGCTGAGCATGAGTGACTCCAGCCTGAGCTGTGGTGGGATCATTGCTCCACGTCCCCAGGCATGCCATTAGGAGAGAGACTGAGTGGAGACTCCCATGGAGGTTGGCCCAGATTGCCCTTCCCAGGTGGTAGTGCTGTGCTGGCTGGATGGGAGTGAGGCAGGAGGAGGGACATCATCCTCAGCAGCCGTTCTCAAGTTGAGCTAATAAAGAGGCAAGCAGGCATTTGCAAATATCATGCTGGGCAAATTCTCCAGGGCCTCTGTCACAGCTGCAACATGAAAGAGATGATAATGAATATCTCGTCTGTTCCGTGGCCTTTCGGGCTCTTCCTGGGTTTGAGGCAGGAGTGCAGTATGCAAAGAGCAAGCCTCCAGCCTCGTGCACCAAATTAGGTGGTAAAAATAATTGTGAAGCAATTTGCGGCTCAGTTTCATTATGTTGTTTCTTTCCTTTCCTTTAGGAGCTGCAGACACATAGGAATAGCCTCAAGACTCCTTTGGTGAAGATCTTCAATTATGTTTTCTGCATCATTTCAATGTCCAGCATGTAAATGAAGAATGATCCATCCAGGCTGCTGGTGGTGGGAAGGAGTGAAACCAAGTTAAAACCCCTTTGAAGAGCACATATAAAACACTGTTCCCACTAAAGCCAATGCTAAAACTTCCACGGATCTCATTACAGACAGATTTTCACCAGGCTCCAATTTAAGTGGAGCTGCTCACATCCTTACAACAAGCATCTTAATAAGCCTTTGCAAACTTGAAGCCTTAACTCATGGCCCCAGCTGCTGGATGTGGGAAAGATATATTAGTCCCGCTTTTTGCCATGTGGAAGACTGCTCTCTACATGACATTAATTGCTCTCTGCCTCGCTTAATAAGAGTCTGCTTTCAGCAGCCGAATATAACCATGTAATCAGAAGAATTTCTGTTTATTGTTAAAATGTTTTCATGCCTAGAAAATGAAGACTTCTGGAATGTGTCTGATGGCAACACGACATGGGCGTCGAGCGCGAGCGTCCGGAGCGCCGAGCTGCGGTTTGCTCCACAGCCACCCCATGCCCTGCTCAGGGATGAGCTGCAGCCCAGCTAGAATTTAATTTCAGATTAAGGGGCCTAAGGCAGAAAGTGCATTTCATCAGAAGAGAGGCAGTGTCAGTTTATGCTGCCTGTGTGTGTGTGCTTTGGGGGTGTGAGCACACCAATGTCACCAGCGATCCGCCGCAAGCCCAAAGGATGAGCAGCTGGGACGTGTCCTGAGCACCATTCCTGGAGTGAGGGTGAGCTGTCAGATGTGTTACAGCTTTCCCTCAGCAGGCATGGCATGGAGACATCATTGGAAATGCCCTTCTTCCCAGGATAATCCCATGCCAGCTGTCCACACCACCCCCCACAAACACTGCCACGGGATGCCGTGCAAGGAAGGAGAGGACGGTCCGTCCTTTGGGGTGCCAGCTTGCACTTTAGGACACTGTCACCTTAGGCCATCTCCCTAGCCATCAGCATCCCCTCTGGTTTTCCCCATCCCAGGAGGTTGTCCCATGTGTTTTCAGTGGAGGGAGAGGCATCCAGGGTAGGGGGATGTCATTCTAGAGAAGAACTTTCTCCAGGAAACTTTTCACAGGTGCTTTTGTTTCACAGAAGCTGTGCTTGAGAAAATCTGGGTCAGCAAAAGACATCCTCCCTCCAAAAGAAAATCTCATACTGGTGCTCTTGATTTTTAATTGGGCAGTACCCTCTCAGCTAAATTAACTGGAGCTCATCTGGTTCCTCCTGCTGAACACTCCCCCACCCAAACCCCAGACTAGCATCCACCTGGATCTAATTAGAGCTGGAAGAAAATTAAGATTTTGAGAAGCTGTGTCTGAAACAGGCATTTTTCAGAGGGTTTTTTCCCAGTGGGTGTACACTGAAGGGAGCCACTATGCAGGAAGAGCTGTATGTCAGGGGACACATCTGCAGCCTGTCCCCTCCCTGGGGACAGGGGTTCCTACAGTGCTCAGCTGCTGTGGCAGCAGGGACACACATACCCCAGGCATCCCCTGCACTGACTGGCCTTGGCTTTACCTATTTATTTCTTAGTAAGTGCATCTGAGCCAGGAAAATTACTGTTTTGGCTGCTTCTCCCTTCACCCGTGAGTGATTTTTTCATCTCCAGGCAGCCACCTGTGTGCTGGGCACAAGGGACTCAGTAAGGACTGAAAAGCACAGATTTTTTTTGTTTTTCCATTGCATCCTGCACGTTTCCAAGGGGAGCCCTTTCCCCTCTGCCAAGGTTCAATGCAGCTCTTATGCACTGGATCCACACAAAAAAAGCAGTAAATACAGCACAGAAGCATGCTTTGTGTGCTCTCCTGCCCCAGAAAAGTGGTGTAGAGCAACTAAGGTTTCAAAGCTGCCTTGGATAGGACGTCTCCTTCCCTGTGGGATTTTGGGCACCATGAAGCCGAGCTAACTCAGCAAATGTGTTTACTTTTGTGAGCTGGAGAGCCACAAGGCAGGAATTCACAGCAACCCCAACTTCTTAGCACAGAACCAATAACATTATGAGCACCTCAGGGCAGCTATGAACAAGGGCTTCTTTTATAGGCAGGAAAGTGTAATACAAAGTGATTCTCGGCCACAGGAAAAGGGAAAGTCGCCCAGGTAAATGTGCAGTGGGAACTGCAAACTGGATTCTTTCTGAAAAGTTTAATAATTCTGTGTTATTCCATGAAAGCTTTCCGGTATTATGAGCAATAACCTCCTCCTCCATCCCTACATGTTAAAGTAATTAGATTGCAAAATGCAATGGCTACATAATGTATCTATGGCCTTTGTTATTTTGGAGGGATTTTTTGGTTTGTTTCTCTACCCCCATGATGAGTTTAATCGAAGTCCATATGAAATCATGGAGGCTAAAATAAATGGTGACAATATGGGTGCTCCCTCTGGGTCTGTGGCCTCACTGACACACACATTTCTTCAAAAACTTCTGGGAAACATAAAGCCAAATTAGAAAAGTCTCAATATGCCAAGATGCTGCAAGAGACTTTTGGCTGTTCCTCAGAAACCAGCTCTCTGGATCAGTTCTTAAAGTGTGAGGATTTTCCCATCCAGGCAGCTAAATGAAATTACACACAGATCACCAGGGCAAGGAAAAGAAAAATAAAATGTGCCATTCCTCAAATAAAGGGCTGCAGTGTATCACCTTGTCAGGCTGGAAGGAAACTCCAGCTTATGAGGGAAATAGCAGCGTTGGCTCTTTTCTGAGGATTAAGCAGCACTAGTGCCGCCTGGAATTTAATTAAAGATACATGTATTTGCTTTCTATTCTTGCTCGCTGTTTGACCAGAGAGGAGTTTGGATGTGAAGTCAGGTGCTTCCTAGAGAGCTGAGAGACACCGGGAAAAGTCCTGGCTCCGCTTCCATCCCTGCAGAGGGAGGAAAAGGCGAGGTCACGCCCTGAAGGGACAGTGCTGGGCTGTCAGGAGAGGGAGCTCTGACCACACCACCCGGCTGGGAGCACTCTCTGCTGTCTCCCGGAGCATCCAGCCTCGTGTGCCTGCTCTGGACAGCAGCAGCAGAGATCCCTGCATCGCAGAGAGTCAGGAGAGGAGCTCCTCCCCACGGCACTCGGGCTGTTTGGTCCCCAGGAGGCGGCTGCAGGGTGGGTTTGGTGCCTGGCAGGGGCCCCTCTCCCTGTCCCAGCACGGTCCCCACGGTCCTCCCCGTGTTTGTGGTGTGCTGGGGAAGCTTTCCATAAGCAGTTCTTCTTGATGGGGGATTTTAACACTTGCAGCTGCTGAGTGAGATGTGCAGTGCAGAATGCTTTCAACGAAATCAATGAAATCCAGTTATTTAAATTTATGCGAAAAGATCGCAATAAATGGAAGAGTGTTTTTTTTAAAAATGCAGTCACACAAGGATTCTACAGAAAATGCAGATATTGAGGACTAGTTAGCAGCTGCTGGGATCCAGCAGATCAATATGTATCAATTCAGAGGACAGCAGAAACTGATGGATAGGGATTTCCACCACATATTAATTCCTGTAGTACCTGATAACTTCCCAGTCCCTTAATTAATTTAGCCTCATGACCTCTGGAGGTACTGGGTGCTCTGAAGGGGGAAAAAAAGGCACAGACCAACACACAACTTCAGTTCTAGGCTTCAGCTCTCAGCTAACATCATGGAATCACAGGATGGTCTGGGTTGGAAGGGCGGGTGCCAAGAGAGGATGGATCCAGCCCTGTCCCAGACCATCCCAGTCTCATTGGAGACCACCATGCCCAGATGTGCCTCATTTCTCCTGCAAGCTGAGATGAGATGGATTCATCTCACACAACCCCTGAGCTTTGAAATGAAGCCCAACAGGTTATGTGGTGAGCCAACAGAGGTGGTTGTGAAAAGGCACAAAACCATGCTGCCTTTCAGTTGTGAAGTGTTTAGTTTCCTCGATCCTCTTCTAGACCACAGCCTGGCTAGTGTTTCCTTGTGCTGGGAATTACCTTTCCAAGTGATTTGGTCATTGTTTCCACTCCAGAAGCTTCTCAGATGGGGAGAGCTTTCCCTTTCTGAAGCATTTTTTGCTCTCTGTGGATAAAGTGCAGCCTCAGCCCCTTGTAAATCAGAGCTCTCACCTTGAACAACGAACAGTCCTAACCACGATTTAATAAAAACCAAAGGTTACAGTGAGAGCCAAAGCAGCTGGAACCAGGAGGCTTCCTTGCACCTCTAAATTCTGTCCTAATGCTGAGGAGTGTTGCAAAAGACAAATGTTCTTTTCTGGAAATCAACACCAGCATTTCTCTTCTGGCTGCTGCCAAGAATGTCCCCCTCAGCACAGGATGAGGCCGGTCCCAGCCCTTTTTTGCTGCTGGAAGTGCTGGGCTTGGTGTAACAGCCTGTGACCTGTGCTGGGGCTTACCTGGACATCCAGTAGCAGCTCACAGGGTTGCAACTTCTCCCTGGAAGATTTTAAAAATCCAGTGTAAAATATCATGGAAATACAAAGAGCCTTGTTTGGCACATAGCATTGATTTCTGTCCCCACAGCTGGCTTCATGTGATAGTCTGAAATATTAGTTGTAATATTATGAGATCCAGAGTGATCTTCAAATTGATGATGACCCTTTAAAATGACTTTCAAAAAAATCCCTTTTAAAGTAGATGACAGGTTTTTAATGCCACCCGCAGAGTTCAGCATGTATCAGTGTCACTGTTCTTACACAGCTGTAGCAAACCCTCTCCATCTGGACTTTAAAAGATTTGACTTTAAAAAGGGAAAACAGCAAACCCCTGATCATTAAGCAGGACCCATTTGCCAGAGATCGATGAAATTAAAGAGCACTCATGTTAAATTACTTCCATCCAGCGTGTATGACACATTGGATTTGTTACACTTGGGAAATCGTGATTTTCCTTCTGCTATTACGAGGCAGAAATACAAAAATCCCTAATAAAAGAACACACACACTCACACATGAAAAATCAGCTTCTTATGGCATTTCTCTTTGAAGTTGCTGTGGCTCAGTGCCAGTGAGAAGTCACAGACTCATCTGCAGCTGCATTGCTGGACCCTGTGTGCTAACAGAGACACTGGACTTGATGCCAAAATTTGAATCAGTGCCCTCCTTTCTCTCAGACACCATGACCAGCATGGTGTTTTGCAGGCCCAAAAGGGATCCTCTATTATTTTTTTTGTTTTTAATTATATTTCTTGATTTTCAGAAAATGCAAACTGTTGCTGTCTTAGGTGCAACAGGCGACAGCCTGGAGAGATCTTCACTTCAGGGACACTGCCTGAGAGGGGAAGTCACCTTCAGGCATCTTCTAGAGCAGCATCTCATCCTCAGTGTCTGCCCTCTTTAGCTGATAGCTTGTCCTGCTTTTGATGGCCATCTGTCCCTTATCTTGTGCAGGTTATCCAAGGATACAGAGCCAGAGGACTCATCCAAAGTGGTGTCCGAGACGTGTGAGTTATCTGAGCTGTGAGCACCAGAGATGAACCACTTAAATCCAACGTGCAGAGCTGTTGAGACACAGGGCAAGCCCCTGTGAAGCTTTGCCTCCTCCTCATCCTCCCACATCCCAGCACAGGCAGGCCCTGCTTCCCTTGGGAAATGTACAAATAGCCAGGAGCCCAGCTGGTGTGAGGGAGGGGAGAGGGTGAGTCTGCAAGAACATGAAGAAGAAAATGAGGAGGAGGAGGAGGAGTTGATTTTTCTTGATGCCTTCCACAGGGTGACCTTTGTCTTCTATGGAGCAATGATCTTCTTCATCAGCTCCTTGCAAATTCCTTCTGAGGAGTACAGAGAGGATGCCCAAGACTCTGATGGAGGGAGGGATGGACATGGATGGATGTAAGGACACAAGTAGAAACACATCTTCTCTCTTCTCCTGCTTCTCCAATTTTCCTGCACAAATATGTGTGTCCTGTCACTTATCACTTCCTTCAATCCTGACAACTGAGGAGAAAGTGTTTAGGACTCAAGGTCTTTATTTAGTTTTCTAATCAAATAATTTAAATGTATGAGTTGACACAATAGGCAAAGAGCCATAAGTCCCACTGCTTGCTATTATGTGTGATTCTCCTTTGAGCAAATATATAATCACAGCCCTAAGTTATAATAATTATGTAATATTTCTTGATAGAAGCAATTGGAATCCATTGTGTAGGGAAGTAATTACAGCCTACTTTGGTTCCTTTGTTTCTGAGTGGGTGGCATTTATGGGCAAAAAAATTATGCATGCTCAAAAATCTTTATAAAATGTTGGGTTCTCAGAAAATCTTGGACCTCCTCAGGATTTTTAAGGGATAATAAAGTCTCTTTATTTTCTTCAGTGCAAGAATTTGTATTCAGTTAACCAAGAAACATTTAGTTCTAAGGATGATAGAACATCAAGGCAAATGTTTTCCTTACAAAAAAAAGGAGGGGGTTTATAAATTTACACATTCAAATAAGCTTGATGGGTGTGTGCACATGTTCCCTCTCACACACACAGAGAGTATGAGCTGCTTTTAAGATGACACCTTAAATATGGATTTTTATCCTGTAGCAGTTTCATGTTGGAGGGTTCTTATTTGTAATTAAATTCCTGAGAAAACCTCCACAGTAGTGACAGAGCAAAAATTGGCTTAAAGGAATAAATTAACAGTAATAGCACAAAAGAAGAAATGTCAGGCAGACTGCTACAACACTGTCTAATTTGCTTTTCTGATCACATCAGTGAAGGTCTGGAAATAACCAGATGCATTAACATTTATCTAGGAATGATAAAAGTTGCCATCCTGCCAGATATTCAGTTGGTTTATTAATTACCAGCAGAAACCTGAGATGAGATGTGTGTTGGTTCAGCTTCTTAACTGCTCACTGGAGAATGTTTTTAAAGGGATTTCCTGTAGAGAAATAAGAGATGTTTGGGAAATATTTTTGAAGCTTGAAAACAAAAATGTTAAGTTTCAGTTCCTGCCAAGATCTTGGTAAGTCTTTCATCAAGTGTATGGGGAACTGGTAAAGGATGCAGGAAGTGGGCTGAAGAGGAGAAAAGATCATAGGAAGACAAATATTTATCCTGGGGGTATGGGGTGGCCTTTTTTACATAGCAAGTGAAGGGGCTCTTCTAAAAACATGGTGTTCTCAATCAGTCCTGGACCCATTACTGTCATGCTGGGTGCCAAAATTGGTGTTGAAGAAGCTGAAAATGGTGTTTTCCATGTCAAACCTGAGTCCTCTTCAGCCTTGCCAGTGCCTTTTCTCACCAAAGCTCATTGCTGGCTCTGGAGATTTGATGAGACACCTCCCAGCCAGGGGCACCTCTGGTGCACTAAGCATTTCTTCACTTATATCTGCCTCTTTTATCTGCCTGCTTCCCATGGAAAGCTTTGCAAGTGGCTTCCTAAGATGAAAAGAAAATGTGTTATTTTCCTTGCACTGCACATAAGCCCAGATATTTTTGTTCCTTTTGACTGCTTCCTGATCAATAGGCCAATTTTAGCTAGTGACCCTTTTCAGAATGTTCTCCTAGCCACTAGAGATTCTCTAATTTGCTCCAAAATTGCCCTGGTGAGAGCAGAAATAGGCAGTGTGGCCCCAGCCCTGGGCAGTGCAGATGCATAGGATATAGATATAGATAGATAGATAGATAGATAGATAGATAGATAGATAGATAGATAGATAGATAGATAGATAGATAGATAGATAGATAGATAGATAGATAGATAGACAGACATATATATATATATATTTCCCTGTTTTTTCTGGGTATAAACCTACATGCAGAGCCCCACTGGAAGCCTTTCCTCTGTGGCTGAGTAGCACTTAGGATGAAATTTTTTTTAAATTCATGTGTGTCTTTTAAGATACACTTTTTCATGTGTCAATTTTAGTCTGGATGCCTGCTGCCTAAAAAAGCAATGGCACGATAGCAAAGCCCACCCTCTTCCACATATTTTGACTAATTGCCTCAAAACATCCTGTATTAGATTCAGGCTGTGCTCTACACCCACATCACCACCAGTTTTTCATACATTCCTTTTTCCACTGGCTTTCTGAAGCAAGGCTGCCAAAGCTGCCAAAATCCTCAGAGATAAATCAGAGGTCAGAGTTGGCTGCTCCTGAGTGGAATGGGAGAGGAGAAAGCCACAACTGTTCCCTGTCCTAGAGGGTGGCTCCTGTGTAGCTGTGAAAACTTCATTTGCCAAGAGGATAAAGGAATTTCATGCTGAATTTGATGGGAAACATAATTGATGGGTTTGGAGAGGATTTGGACAGGGTTTGGACAGGGTTTGGAGAGGGTTTGGAGAGGCAGATCCCTGCTGGCTGCTGCCCTGTGCATCCCTGGCCATGGAACCTGGTTTTCTTCCAGACCTGAGTCTCACCTGAAGGGAGATTTTCAGGAACAGACACTTCAGGGATGTGGCAACTCCATAGCTGCTGCTTACCTTATTGATGCTTGGTATTGAGATTCAAATTCTTTTTTGAAAGATTGCAATTTACACATCAGTGTTATTGTAGCTGCAGAGATTTCTTAATGACTTCCTGTCAAGTACAAAATGCAAGCTAATTTCTGATCCTAAAGAAATGCTGTGACAAAGACTTTTGTAATGACAATGTTTGGCACAACCAAGCCACTCTGCTTCTCCAGGTCAGTATGTGCAGCTCATCTTCCTGTCACTCCTGTCCTGATGTCCTTCTCCCCCTAAAAGTAGCACAGCTCAACTGGGAGAAGTCAAGCCAAATTAAAAAATAATTTGTTTTCACATGAATCTTAGAGCGATTAATTTGTCCTATTGGTTTCAGAACATGAAAATGTGATCCCACCCCAGGTAACAGCTTTTTGGAATATGCCTGATAAGTCCACAATGTTCCTTCAGCACTCAGTGTTAATAAATAGCACCTCTTTTTAATAAAATACAACCAGAAAAAAAGATGTCCCAGAAGCCAAACATCCCTTTTAATTCATGAAAGAGTTAACAGGCAATCCTGCACCTCGCAGGGAGACCTTTGCTACACATTTTTAATGGCCTGGGCTCTTGGTAGGTGAAAGGAAAGTTCCAAGCAATAATTCAGGTTTAAAATACTGTCTCAGTGCCAAGTAATCAAACTAGTTTTAAGTGAAGCAATTAGCAAGCATTAGAAAGGCAGCTATTTCCTGCTTGAAGGTGGTAAACTCTGTGTCTCTTATTATGATTTCTCTGGGGATGTGAGTAATGGGCTACAGAGTTTTTTCTTGGGGGGGTAGTGAAGGTTTTTTGCATATGTGGAAATACTGGCAATGTCCTAAATCCTTGCCAACTTACTAGATACAAATGGTGATGAGGGTGGAACAAAGGCTTTACTCTTTTCTGGTGGTTTGAGCAATGTGTGTGCCAGAATCAGGAAGGTGGTTTTCTCATTAGTTCCTTAGGAACAGGTTTTTCCTTCCCAGTTCTGCCTCACCAGATCCCCATTTCTGGGACCAGGCTGGTGCTGGAATGAGCAGATGAGGCAAAGCCTGGTCATTCTGCTGCTTTTGCTAGATTTTGTTGAGGGGGTTGATGAAACAGAGGTGGGGAACACATCTCCCTGAAGGAGAGTTTTCTCTTTGAAACCACTTGATTTTTTGCCAAGGGGAGCTCTCAGAGCTGCATTTCCAGGGCGAGGTGGCTCCTGATGGGTGCAGCTGCATCAACAGTCTGGTTTAACCTAAATGGGTGCTTTTGGAGCCAATCTGTCACTTGTCCTAATTTCCTACACTTTACTTTGTGAGTACAATTTACCTAAACTTAACCCTGGAGCACCAGAGCAGATCTCTCCCCCACCTCCCTCAGGGCCTCTCTCCTCCACCACAGCTTTATAAACTGGCATCCACACCTAAGGCTCCCTGATTAATGAGAAACCCCCCGTGCTGGCTCTGCTGGGCTTTGGAAAAAGCTCTGGGGGCTCAAAGTGAAGGGACAAGCAGGCAAATAAAGGTGAGAAGCAAGGCTGACACCCTGCCAAAATACAGGACATGTCCCTGAAGCCTCTGCATTGCACAGGGCAAACCCCTGCCCCAAGGGGGAACCTCTAGGTGAGCTCCAGGAACAGAAATTCCATGACTTTTTCACTGCAATTTATTGTTTTTGTTTTGACATTGGGGAAAAAAACCCACCTTTTCTAAATGAAAAGTGTGAATCTTAGTGAATATTAAAATAAATTTGCTTTCTATTATTTTTATTCCTTCCCTGGCAAATTAACAGGCTGTAAAGACTGAAAATCAAATTCTTCAACAGCACTTCAAATTTTGGCCAGCACATGCCCTTATCTAGTGCTGAGCCTGATGAAACTAGTTTTATTTTAACAAACCTGGATCATAAATGTGATCAGGTGGAATTTTATGTAAGCACCAGCTGAAACCTGTGCTGGTAGAGTTATTGCTGAGTATAAGCAAAAAATGAAAGCACACAAAAAAACCATGGAATCTTACCTCAGGTTAAAGAAACAAAGGGAAGTTTGGCAGAAAATGTGGAATTATATACTTTTATTAAAAGACTTGAATTTCTGTAACCACAGGAAGCAGAAGGGGAAGGTCCCACTCCCAATCCCCTGGATTTTCAATCCATTTGTTCCTAATTTTTCTCTGAGCACGTAGGACAGCTTGGGTTTTTCTGACAGATACTGAAGGTAAGCACAGCAGTGCTTAAATGATCAGATTTTGTGGCTGTGCTGGGAAAAAGAGCAGGGAAGAGGAAGAAGCAGTGCCCCCAACACGATGGACCTCAACCCAGACAGGTACTGGCAGAAGAACCTCCTGTTTTGGAAAAAGGGAATGCCTGTTTTCCAGCTGACAGCTCAGCTGATCAGTCTGTCAGCTCCTTGCAAAGCCTCTTGCCTGCTCTTTATTTCTCATTATCGTGGCATCTGTGCAAAATTTGGTGGTTTTCACAGCTTTGATTTTCACACTCAGGTTTCTCTGGTAGAGGCACGAATGCCTTTACAGCAATCTAAGCACCTTCCTAGCAGGCTTGCAGTCACAGAGAGACAAGCCACAAGTTGGAAACTATTCAGCCACAGCTGAGAGAGGTGATATTTCCCATCAGAATTTGTTTTTTAAGAGCTTTGCCAGCCCAGGCTGCTCCAGATGGGAGCTTTGCTGTGTGTCTCTGATGGGGTCAGACCCCTCTGAGATGGGCAGTAATTACATGATGCTGGTGCTCTGGTCCCCAGCTCGTGCCCCCCTTCTGCCAGACACCAGGGTGAAGCTCTCACGTTTGCAGGCACAGTCAAAGGCCACCTGTACTGTGACAAAGTAAAGTGCAGTGGAAAAAAAGCACTCTGAAAAACCCAGCCTTGTGCTTTCTCAAATTAGCAGATGCTTTTAATGGCATTGACCTTCCTACCCCTGCAACTCCGCTCCCCGTCTCCAAAAATGGGGATAATGGTGTCATTTTGTGGCACAGGGCTCTGCTGAAGATACACCCATTAGTGCTGGTGAGGTTTTCAGTCTCAAAGAGAGAGCACTTCACAGGAATGCTGAGCCCAGGGTTAGGAAGATGTGCAAAGGGAACGGGGACGAGAGGCTGTGTGATGAACAGGGAGAGAAATACCCAACAACCACCCTGCCTGGGGATCTGGATCGTTATGGATGGAGCAAAGCAGGGTCTGATGGAGGGCAGACAGACAGGTCTGTGATCACATCTTTCAAGACTGTGCTATAACAAATGCAGGGGAGACCAAACCAAAGGGGATGGCACTCTGTGTGTGTGTGTGTGTGCATATATAGGCACAAGATCTAATTTTAAATTAACAGCTAGGGTGAAGCAGTCATTTTGAATGGTGAGATTCACAGGCATGAGTGTGAAGTTGAGGGTGGCTGTGAAATGTGTATTTATCAAAATAAAATAAAATCAAATAAAATCAGAGATATTTCTAATCCTGCCATGGAAAGAGCCTCTGCTGACATCAAAATCAACAGAACAGTAAAACAATAACTTGTGCTAGCAAAGAAATCTCAGGGCATCACATTTTGGCACAGAGCAGACTCCCAGGAATTTCAGGATGACAATAACCAGGGCTGCTAAGGCTCACCCCAAAGGCTCAGGACTTCACCAGAAACCAGGATCCTTCCAGGTGTCCACCCACCTGTCTGGGCCAGGACACCCTCCTGCACTGCTCTGTGTCTGGGGTCTCCACTGCTTCCTGCCCCAGCTGCTCCTGGCTGCCTTTAGCCAAGACCTGCCCAGTGTTAAGGTGATATTTGTTGTTTCTGCAGCTGCATTTCTGGAGGGTTGGGATTGGAAGGGCAGAGAAAAGGCTGTGCTGCACAGCTGGAGGGGTGGTGACCTCTGGTCAGCTGGATGGGGCTGAGAGAGGGTTATAAAGCTCTGATCCAGGGGGATGGTCACTGCAGGAGGTGGGAGGTGTAACGTGGCCACTCCTGAAAGATCTAATTGCTTCTGCATCAGCATTTGGAGCAGAACAGCAAGATTTGCATCTTAGGGCTTACACTTGCTAGCAACATTCTCCCAACTCTCCTCACTACCTCTCCCCCACCCCAAATGCAAATGTCTTTTTATATGTATTTTATTTTGAATCTGAGTTCCTAAACTTCATTTATTGAGCTGCTCAGGTTTGAAGATTGAATCCTCTATATCCTCTGTTCACTCCATTTTCTTTCAGCCAGGCCTGATCACTGCTTGAAATATTCCCATTCCATCCAGCTGATGGAGATTTTTCACAGTGGAGTGCAGAGCATCTCCACCTGAGCACAGCAGTGCTGCATTATTACCTTGGGAAGCAATGACCTTGAAGGCTTTATATTTAATTTATTTCAGCATTCCAGCCATAGAGATGTTTGCTCTGATTAGAGCCAGTAAATTACCCTCTGCAGATGAATTATCAGGGGGTTTTTCTTCTATTTTTTTCCTGCCCATTCTCAAACAACTCAGAATCAGCCTGGATACTTAGGTCTGTGTGGTTGGAAATCTTAAATGACTTCTTTTCCATAGCAGGGGTCTCCAAGCAGCTTACAGTGAGTTTTCCTGAATAACTGCCCATCATGTGTGTGTCATTTATGGCATCACCCACTGGCTAATCTGATTATCAAAACTTCTCAACACTTAAATTATTTGCAGTTTTGACCAGTGATTAGCAAACAGGTAGCAGATCCATGGGGATATCCTTATCTGTACCCTTAATAAGGTTTCATCCCTGGAAGTGTTCAAAGCCAGCTTGGATGGGGCTCTGAGGAACCTGGTCTAGTGGAAGGGGGGTTGGAATGAGAAGATCTTTAAGGTCCCTCCAAACCCAAACCACTCAATGATTCTATGACTCCATGAAAAGTCATTCCCTTGGCATTCTGGGGAGGAGGTGATATTTCTTTAAAAATTAGGACAGGAGACAGAAACAATGAAAAAAAACCAACAGAAGGTGTTAATGAAAGTCAACAAATTGTCACTTTCTAGAGTTAAGTACCTTGATCCATATAATCAGCTATGGCAGTGATTATGACTTCTGTAGATAAATAACATTGCTTGCAGAAATATTCATTATTCTGGTAATGGAAAAGTGGGACTTTCTTCTTCTAGTGTGAACTTCAGCCACAATGAGCAGCCAGGAGGAGGGCAGAGCCAAATCTTTAACATTTTCTGGTTCCATGTGAGCAAGAAGTGTGATTTTTCTGCAACATTTTTCCACCAGAGCTACAGCAAGTACTTGCAAGCAGTTGAGTAACAGGAGCTTAATTCTTTACCACTTTTGCCCCAGCAAGGAGCCTTGTGTGACTCTGAGCCAAATGCAAATGTAAAGCAAAGTGCTTTAGCTCCAGCCACCCTGCAGGGACATTTTGTTTTGCATTTGCAGAAGCTCTAAAATCTGCACATGGGTAGTCCCTGTGGCTTACTTTGTTAACAGGAACTTTTTCTGAGCCTCCCTAATTCAGTCACCTGCAGCTACATGAATATTTCCCTAGGGAAGAGAGGGTTATGTCAGCATTTAGAACAGGGCTTTTCCCAGAATGAGTCAGAGGGTGAAAATAAGGATAGATGCACACTTCTGGAGGTGTTTTTCTCCTTGGGGGACATCTTTTCTCTGAGCAGGAGCTGTAGCTCGTGTGGAGGCCAGGTTTAAGGCAGTGTCAGGACAAGGGTTCACCCTGCAAGACCCAGGGCCCTGCTACCTCCCCTGTCACCTGCTGAGCTTCCTGCAGGCTCCTCAGCTCCACCTCTCTTGTGGAGCATGATGAATATTGCCTGCTCTGCAGCACCTCTGTCCTGGCATCCTTCCAGCCCTGGGCTTGGGGACTCCACTAGGAATTTATTGCATTTGCAGATTAGATTTGCAAAAAGCATTATTTGCTAATACCTCTGCAGATCCATGAGAAAGTTTTCTCCCACAAACTCATTCTCTAGCTCAGATGAGGATGGAAAAGATGGAAGGTGATGGCTCCAGGTACCCTGACATTTGGATAATGCTGCCCAACTATGGGGGGAAGGAAGGCTGGATTTTTGGTTTGTTTGTTTGTTCTTATATCAAAGGCTAGAAATTGTGATTTAATCCTTGAACTGTGTAAATTAAATCCTAAATGCAGAATGACTGGAAAAAGCACAGGAGTTACTTCTGCCAGGAAACAGCCCCATCAAATGTGGTTTTTTTAAATAAAAACTGCTCAAAGTGTATTTTGCACTTTTCATACCCAAAGAAGAAGTGTTGCAATAAATGAGGATACATAGTGATTCGAGGTCCAGCAAAAAATACTGACCTAACATTCCCTTGCACATTGGCTCTGTTTCTTTGGGGTCTGTATAGCTACAGGCAAGGCAGAGCTTTGGCAGGTCAGGGGAACTGTTGAAGCCTGGGCTCCAGTGACCTCACTAACCAAACAGATGAAGCTAAAAATAAATGTGAGATGTTGTAGACATACAGGAGCCCCTGTTCCCTGAACTGTTTGCAAAAGGAAGAGACTGATTCTCCTGCTTTCAGTTTGTTGTTGGAGATAAGAGCTCACATCAGACAGTTTGGGTGGGGGGGTCCTTTGGTCTCATTTTCCCAGACAGCAAATACTGCATAGAGATCCTCCAGAAATCCCTCCTGCTCTCTGCATTCCTATTCCCTAAATACTTCAGGCCCTTACATTTTTATGGCTAGATAATGAGGCCAGACCAAATCTGTCATCTGATCTCTCTGCTAATGTAGCAGACACAGCTTTCCAATCCCAGCTTAAGCCGATTTTACTTAACTGTGACCTCTGTAGCTGATGGGAGCTGAAACAAAACTCCTTCAGTACAGGTCCTGGGGTTTGGACAATGTGTGATTAAAGCTCTCTGCAAGACCATTTGAAAATCCATAAAACTACCATGTCAAGATGCTGAGTTTAGAGTAACCATAAATTATCTTAAGCAAATAATTAGCCACGATCACAGAAGTGGAATTTCATATTCACAAACAATTTGAGAATCAAAGGGGACTGGCACAGAAAGATTACAACAGACAACAGACCATTTTCAGTTTTCCCATGTAACATGGACTCAAAATGATTTCAGCAAAGGCTGGATGTGCTGGGCTATGGGAAATGAAGATGGACTGCCATGGGTCTTAAGGAATCTGATTTTTCAGAGGCTACAAAAGCAGAATTGAGTGACAGTAGCTGGTCATGAAGGTGAGAACCTTTGTGTTGACACAGTTCTGATTGCCAGAGTGGACTCCCTGTGTTTTCACCCCAAGATGAGAACTGGAGAGCACTTTTCTGTAGGTTAGTGCAGCACTGGGAGCCTTTAGACTGCTTGGGGCAGGCAGAGCACCAGAGGTGTAACTGGGACAACCAAAGAGACTGAATTTCCCCTCAGAAAGTCTCACATCAAGCAGCCACACTGTGACAGCTGATGCTGGCAGGGTCTCCACAGACGTGGCAATCTCTGCACCGTGCCCTGTGGAGGGAATAGGATGTTCCCATTGTTCCTTCCCCTCTTAATTAGACACGGTGTTTTAATAACAAAACTGCCAGGTGCAAAGGGACCTGGGTCCCACGGGCTGGACAGGGAGATTGGTCATCCCCACCAGAGCACTGCTCCCCCCACTGAGGCAATTTCCTCCTTTTTGTATTTGGAAGGGAGTACAGGGGAACAGGGTTCTTCAGGGGATATTTTAAATTATTTTTCCTGCTGGCAGAAGGGGAGAAAAGGCTTCCAGAACGAGACCTGACCTTTTGCGTGCTGCGGCTCTGATTCCCAGAGAGGCCCATTGAATTCCTCCCTAATGAGAAAGGACTTTGTTTTTGCACCACAGCAGAGTTCACTGAGAATAGTCCTGTTTTCTTGCCAA
This sequence comes from Notiomystis cincta, assembly GCA_013398075.1. NCBI lineage: Eukaryota > Metazoa > Chordata > Aves > Passeriformes > Notiomystidae > Notiomystis > Notiomystis cincta. Next base: position 5,828 of record VZRX01011352.1, on the reverse strand, counting down.
TCAGCTGGAAAACTTGCCCTCTCAGGGCTGGGCTGATGGCTCATCCTGGTCCTCTCTGCATGGGGAGCCCACCACAAACCCCCCAGTGGAGCAACATCACTTCTTCCCCAGGTGATCTCAAGGTGCTCCACAGATCAGCTTCAGTTTGGGGAGGTCCAGGAGCTCTGACTAAACCCCAAAGGCCCTGGGTAAATCTGATCTGCCTCACAGTTCCTGCTAGTCCCAACAGAGGGAGAATTTGGGAAATTCTTCTCCAGGAAAAGCAGAGACGTCCCCTCCAGTGCTTGTTACTGCCCTGTGCCCCAATCTCTCCTTTATGCAGTCAATTCCCTTTGCTCTCCACTGTAACAATCCTCATCTCATCCCTCCATCCCTCCTTCCTTGCCCTGGAGCATGCTGCAGTGGAAGGGATAAACAGTTTCCCTTCCTTGCTCCAGGCTGTAATGCAACTTTCCTTATTTTCCCTCTCTGGTCTCCTAGGATCATCTCTAATGGACTTCACAGGTTAACCTCAGTGTCAGCTTAGCTCTGTGCAAATTTGCAATACAGGTATGTAAAGAAAACCCCAGAAGACATCCTCAGAAAAAAGAAGGAATGCAGTAGGAATGTGTCAGCTGTAACAGCTGCAGCACAGGAGGGGGAAGCAGTTGGACCTGGGGTGAGAGTTGAAAAGTGTTTCCATCAGGGGTACCCTGGGATGCAGGAGGTGAAAAGGGAGAGAAAAAGGCTGAAAATACTTGACAAAAGGGAGATGAAAGAGGGGTTTTCCATTCCTCCCTGCTGGTGGGGCTCAGCAAGGACGTGCTTGTTTGAGATTCACACTTTGCTTCCTTGACCTCGAGTCCCATTTCTGCTTTTGGCCACATCACTGGGCCTGGCAGCATCTCATCTGCACAAGGCATTCTCTGTGTAGATTACACACAAACTGCTGCATTCCCACCCCTGAAGACTGGAGCAGAACCCATCAGTGGCTCTGTGCACGGCCAAGATCCACCACACATCCTTTTCCTCGCGAGTAACAAGGGTGGCAGCGCCTGTGCTGTGTCACAGCACCTCTGAGGGGCTGACACGTCTCACCAGGCAGGTACAAATAATTGCTTTACACTGCACAAAGGCAGGCGAGGGGCAGGGGCTGGCTGTTGAAATGTTTGTGGTGACACTGTGCCAGGCTCTGTGACGGGAATTCACCTTTGTGTAATTAATTCTGAGGCTCTGTCACTGAATCTAGTTCTCCTCAGATAAAGCCAGTGTTAAATAGGCTCAAAAACTTGCCCTGTCAGTCCACTTTGTACTTGAGAGGAGACATGTACCTCGGGTTAGGGGGAAGGGAGGGGAGGCAAATATGCTGATGACTGAGAGACATTGAGATATGCTGGTAATGGGGCCAGCCAAGAGGCAGGGAGAGAATAAATAAACATAATTTGGAAGTGACAGTCTGTCTGGCATTGTACTGCGGTCTGCTAAGATTTCTGTTTTTAAGGATGCAGTAATTTAGTGAAAGCAATATGGTGAAAGGGCTCTGGTATTATCGATTAGTTTTGATCCATAAATTTCTGCTGAGGTCCTTGAAAATGCACGAGATAAGGATGGCGGATGGATCCAGACCGATGTGTGGGTCTCAACAGTGCTCAACAGTCACCACAAAATGTGACCTTAAGGACAACTAGAGTGGGAATGAAGGGGCTTTTATTAATCTGTGGCAGGCCTTAATTTGGTATCAAACTAGTGAAATCATAATGATAGAAAGCACTGGATAGTTTGGGTTGGAAGGAACCTTACAAATCACCCAGCTCCATCCACTGCCAGTTCCATGGGCAGGGACACCTTCCAAGACACCAGGCTACCCCAAGCCCCACCCAGCTCTTCCAGGGATGGGGCAGCCACAGCCTTTCCTGGGCAACCAGTGAAACTGATCTTAGCCAAGCCCTCCAGGTCCTCCTATACTTTAGGGAGACTGTGTTGGGCTGCAGTGACAGGGAAGCCTGTCTAAGGTGTCTCAGGATGTGTGTGGACCCCTCTGGAGATGGCTTGCTGAGCTGGCAGAGGGAGGGGAAGCAGAAACAACCCAGTCCAGTGACTGGCAGAGCTGACAGGTCCCATCCTGAACCACCATAAGTGCTGGGCTATTCCAGTATCCCAGCGCATCCTTTCTGTCACACATTTGCTCTTGGTTTTTGGTGAGTGGGTTGCAACCCCTTGGGACATGAGAGTTTTATGAGCCAAACCCTTGTTCCTTGTGATGCTCTTTCTACTTGAGGTTTCTTTGCGAGCTTTAAGTTTCAGAAATGCTTATTCCCACTGGAAAATTCAATCATCTGAGCCCTGTTTGGAGGACATTTGACAGGTCAGGTTCCCATGGAGCCACAGAGCCTGGAAGTGGCAAATGCACTGCAAGTTGCCAGCAAGTCTTTGCTGATTTTTCTTGGTGACCCTCCAGACAAGCACATTCTCAGATTCTGGTGATCCAACATTTTATTGCACCAGGGACCAGCTGTGGTCAGATTTGGCAAAGCCAATGGCATCTTGCCAGCTGTCAGATTTGTGCTCCAGGCTGGAGTTTCTTCAGAGAAGCTGTGTGAGGAACAGACACAGGAACAGAACATTTCTCATGGTTCAGAGGTAGAAGGGAAGCAGTTTATTCAAGTTCCTGGTCTTGCAATGGTCTCCAGAGTGCTCCAAGGACAACCAGGGAAATTGTGGGCTTTTTTGTGGACCATCACTGCTTCCTCATAGGTTTTTATACCTGCTCAGCTCTCTCCCACAGCATCAGGTCCTTCTGCAGATGATGCCAGAGCTCTCTTGACTCATCCTCCCACAGAAGTCTATACTCACCTGGCTCCAACTCAGTGACATGTTTCACATCCAAACATTTACTGTTTTTTCAAGATTAGGCCCTGCATGCTGGTCTTCAGTGGCTTGGATCCAAACCCTAGAAATGTCCATGAAGAAATTCCTGTTTGTTTCAGCTTTGGACCTGGTGCCAAGTTCTCAGCACTGTGCTGAGCACGAGCCAGGATCCTGCTGGAGGCAGTATCTGATGCAGGACTATGTCACCCCTTTGGATTCCCTGTCTTCAGTCTTTAAACCCCAGAGAACGTGTTTTACTCAGCTCCCTAATGGTTATTCAAGAACACAAGATTGGAAGATGATTCCTTGAATCATCAAGGCTAATCCCCTGTTCCCTCTGGCAACCATGCCACTCAAATCCTTGCATAAATCTCAGTTTTGACTGTAATTAATCTGTTTGACCCTTTAAACCACAGCTAGCCTCTCATGCATGTTGCATCCTTTTTCTGCCCAACATGCAAGTGTGTTGTAGAGTCTTTTCTAGCAGAACTTGGCTGCTGTCATTATCAGCTCACACCTTCTACTCCCACCCCATCTGTGCCTGGCACTATTTTCATGCATAATACATCGATCATCTGCAGCCTGGTAGGGGGGAAATCATCACTTCAAGTCACTTGTCTGAATTCAAGCCACATCTGAGCTGTATCCTTTGCTGAATTCCATATCCATGGTTTGATATAAGGGAGGGAAACTAGCAAGAAGGCTTCAGGCTCCTCCTGTCTGCAAGGACTCCAAAGCAAATATTGTGTTTATAAGCCTTTGAGAGCCTTATGGGCCACAGTCAAAGCTGGTGGAAACCCATGCAAGCCTGATGCACTCCTGCAGCAATGCCAGCTGATACCAGGCAAAGGATAGGGGCTCTGTTGTGTTTGCTTTTCTTGGTTTTCTGCAGTGCAAACCCTCTCCTCTTTTGCTGGTTGTCTGGGCTCTTGTGAATATTTACTGATTTTCAGCCATGCTGCTCTTCATCTACACCAGCATGGCTGGGAAGAGCACTGGTGTTTCATTCTGGAAGACAGATCTTCAAAGAGTAACATACACGTAACCAACTTGATTTTGAAGTCTCTCAGGAAGGCTTTGAAAACAAAGGCTCAAATTCCAGAGTAAGTAGAAAGACCTTGGTTCCTAGTGGTGAAAGCTTCCTACCAGAATTATTCCCAGAGGCAGTACAGACTTTACATTTTGCCTCATCTAAATGCATTAGGAGGAGTATTAAATTTCACATGTGCTGCATGTTGATGTAATTCTCCTGACATGTCTGTTTGCACCATTATGAAATAAGGGATTTCCTTTCCCTTTCTTTCCACATTTGCCTTGCTCCCTAGGGATCTTGAGGATATGATCCATTGGCATACAAGGATTATGCCTTTTACACAGAGGACTTAAAAAAAGCTTCGTCATTGTGCTAACAGAGGTCTTGGGACAACATCCTGCATTAGCAGTGCTTGACTTAACTGACAACCTATGGCTGGGAGAGACCCATTAATCTTCCTCCTCCCTCCAGGCCCTGATCAAACTTTGTGAGGATGAATACTTTGGTGCAGGAGAAGCCTGAGGGTCTTCTCATGTAAAAACAACACCCCTGTGCCCTACCCAATGTGGCATTTCCTTCAGTAATATTTTTTAATGTGGTGTTTTAAATAAACAACCCTCGAATATCCCCCCACTTAGTCACAGTACAAGGTTAGGTTGGAGGGTGCTGAGGCACCCTGCACACCCCTCTGCAGCCCTGGAAGGGTGACCAGCAATCTCCCTTGGGTCCCACACCTCTGCTGCCTCAGTGCTTGGCTCTGCTTGTGACTTTATTCTGCGTCACAGCTCCACACTGTGACAGGGACGATGTAAATGCCAGCTTTGAGCAGAGCTGAGGGCCTTTTCCTTCCCCCAAAATGTCAAACGTGCTTAAATCTTGTGGGCAGTAAGGAGAGGGCAAAGTTCAAGGGAAGAAGAGGCAGAGTTGGGATTTTTTAAGCTTTTTTTTATTAACAGGCAAATTTAGATTGCTGAAAGAGTGCCATAAAATGTCTTAACGAGCCAAAGGAAATAGAGGAGACAACCAATTCCTTGATAAGTCAACACTGACCTTACTACACAGACTCAAGGCATACTGTCTTCCTTCACTGGGAATATGTGTGCCTGTGTCTTCAGATCCTTTATAAAGGGCTGATTGCTCCATTTCTCAGCTCATCAGATGGATGGGACACAGGAATGTGTACTGGAAGAGATGAATATTCATACAGTTAGAAAAGGCACTGAAGAACACACCTTGCTTTTACCTTCATGTAAAGTTGTTGGCAAAGAGCCTGTGACTCTTAAGACCAAAAGTTATAAAGTTATATATAAAATTTTTTATATATATACACACACACATAGGTGATGATTTATAAATATATGAAAGTAATGACCACCTACACACAGGGAAGCACCCATGTGGTGCACATCAGTATAATGTGCATACAAAATGCTTGCATGCACAGCTATGAGCCACATTCTTTGATTTTGTCTGTGATTACAGCACTTTATCCAGGTGGACTGGGAACCCTCTCACCTGTCTGTCCCAGACAGGGGAGTGGGAACTGGAGGAGAAGTCCTTCAGTGGGGTTTTTCTGCACGGTTTGTGCTGTGCCTCTTTCTTGCTTGGGTTGATGGTGACATCTGGAGGCTTTGTTGTGTGTGTGCAGTGACTTCACAGAATCCTAGAAACATGAAATGACTTGGATTTGAAAGGACCTAAAAGACCATTTTGTTCCAAACACCTGCCACGGGTGGGGACACTCACTAGTTCAGGTTGCTCCAAGTCCCATCCATCCAGCTTGGCCAGGAAAAGGGCTGGGATGGGGCACCCACAGCTCCTCTGGACAGCTGTGCCAGGACCTCAACACCCTCTCAGGGAAGAATTTCTTTCTACTATCTAACCTAACCCTGACCTCTGTCAGTTTGAAGCCCATTCTCCCTTGTCCTGTGTATTGGTTTTGCACAGC
>VZRX01011349.1:31579-49950 GCA_013398075.1 Notiomystis cincta | reverse complement strand
CTCCAGGCACAGCCTTCCAGCCAGTTCTCAACCCAGTGAAGAGTTCCCCAAGCCATGGGCTGCTGGCTTCTCCAGGAGAATGCCCTGGGAGGCAGTATCAAAGGCTCTGCTGAAGTCCAGGTACACAACATCCACAGCCTTTCCTCATTCACTGTCAGGTCACCTGGTCATAAAAGGACCTGCCTTTTCTAAACCTGTGCTGGTTGGGCCTGCTCCCATGGTAATCCTGTATGTGGGATGTGACTGCACTCAATATAATCTGTTACATACCCCTCCCTGGCACTGAGGTCAGGCTGACAGGCCTGTAGTTCCCTGAACCCTTCTTCCAACTCTTTCTGTAGTCATGTTGGCCAGCCTCCAGTCATCTGGGACCTCCCCAGGTAACCAGAACTGATGAAGAGTGGCTTGGCAAACTCTCCTGCCAGATCTCTCAGTACCCTTTGGTGAATCCCATCCATCCCACAGACCTTGAGTGTCTGAGTAGCACAGCATGTCACCACTTCCTCCTGCATTGCAGGGGGTCTGCTCTGCTCCCTGTCCCTTCCATCAGTCCAGGAGACTGTCTGTCCTGATGATAACAGGTCTTCATGTTATAAACTGATGCAAAGAAGGCATTAAGTAGCTCAGCCTTTTCCTCATCCTTGGTGGCATGGTTCCCCTTCCCTATCCAATAAAGGATCATCCACCTGGTCACAACACAAGCAGGTGTTGTCTCTCTGCTGCCCTCTGGTACCAATGCCAGGCTTTAACGCTCTCTGCAGATTTAGATCTGGACAGCTGCATGCTTCTGAGGGAGCTCTCTGGGTCACCATGCTCCTTCTAGCAACGGCTTTCAAACATATGGAATCCACTGTTGGGCCTGCTCTACTTGGATGGGCAAAAACCACCAGCTGAGCTCACCTCAGGAGCTGGGGAGATCCTGTGCCCTCCTACATGCCCTGCTGACACAAGCTGCTGAGATAACTGCTGCACTTCACCTCAGCTGATGCGCTTATTGCCTCATCCGAAATAACTGTAATTCTTAATACCACATACATTGTTCTCTTTCTTAAAAATTACACATATTGTCTTCTTTCTTACAAACTCTACTGTTGATCTTAACTCAAGTTTTAAACATTTATTTCTTGGCCATAACTTCAATCACATATAGTTTCAGGCTGCTACTCCCGTCTTATTATGAAGTCCTGTCGTGGGATGATCTTGTATTCCCCATCGCCTGCTGGAAGGTTTTTTTTGTGCCTTCGGACTGCAGCCGGGAGGACTCTTCACGGCGGCTCGCCTGACCTTGCAGCCGGAATGTTTACATACTTTTGCCCGGCTGGAGACTTTTTTTCCCTCTGCTGGTAGCGGAGGAGGAGGGGCTGCGCCCAACTTCTTTCTCTCAGCTGTCGGCTGGAGAGGACGGAGATCTGCTTCTGCGGCTTCTGCTCCTTTCTGGACGGTGTTTCGGCTCGTTTCCTGCACCCGAGACCAGCTCGCCATCTCTGGGACTCGTGGTTGGGACCCCTCGATCTGGCAGGGCCCGGCTGGGCTCGGGCCTTGGGCCTGGGACATGTGAGAGAACTGTGGGGAAACCCATCGACCTCCACCTCTGGGAAGGGAGGGGGGAGCTCATTTTGTTGAATAAACAGGGGTTTTTTCACTCTCGTTTGAGAAATTCTTTCTCCCGAACCCGTGAGGGGTGGGTGCTGCCGGGACCTGCTTGCTTGGCTGGCAGGAGAGAGGAGAGAGACTCCCTTCCGGGTTGTTTCCTCCTCGATTTGTGTCCAAACCGGCACAAGTCCTCATGTTTGCATCATTATAACGGACACCAGAATAGGGGTCAGAAAATAACTCTGATTCTTTCTTGTTTAACTTGTTAAAAAGATATAACTAGTGAATCTGGATGTTATTCATGTTACTGCAGATGAACGTAATCTAGCAACAGAATTCCTTTCTTGAGATATTACCATTAAGAGCTACTCAGCATCTAAAAAAATCTCAGTTCAAAATTACTCAGTATTTTCTCAAAAACTTTGTGACAGATGTAGGAGTCATAGATAAATAAGATAAAGATTCTCTATGGTATAAAAATAATTATGGAACAGTAATAATTAGTAGAGAAAATGTTTACTAGAGAAAAATACAAAATCCTGTTGCTTCTCAGGTACTTTTTACTCAACTTCATTTAATTTATGTGACTTCTGAAATGTAGACATTTATTTCACTTTGACATTCTATCAAGATGTTTTAAAAGTACTGAAAATGCTTATTGAGTAGAATGCCCTTAATCTGGTTACTTTACCAAAATACAGCATTACTTTCTAGCTCCAATGGTTCTGGGAACAAAAGCTGTTACATACTACCAAAACAAATCACTCCTTTACATAAAACACTGACAGAAATGTAAAGAGGAGATTATCCCTTAGAAATTAACAAGAACTGTTTAATCACCCTGTAGAGTAGTTTCTGGTGACCATGGCCTCCACAGAGGCCCACCAAAATCCTCTGGTATCCTTAATTTCCCAGGAGATGTTTTCAGGGAAAGATTCCAGGCCCTTTCCCTTACATTTGTATGAATTAGTCTTTGATGGGAGGATGGAAAGAGAATGTCTGCTAATCACAAATACTGGTACTACATTGTTTCTTTAAAAAAAATTATAAAGACATGCCTTTGCCACAACTGAAAGTTCTGCTCTAAAAATGAATTATACAAGGAAAGGGATCTGAGTTGAATTACACATCTCACTAAGAAATTAAATGTTAAATTACAATCTTCACAGACTAACTATATGCCAAAAGGTAAACATGTGCACTACACCTGCAGTAAAAATCCTGTATCGTATAAATTCTGAAATGCATTTCTGTTGATTACATTAAGAATAAAACTCAGTACAACCATTACATGAGCAAGCAATGAGGAAACTGAAATTAACTCTGGAACTATACAAAATAATCAATACTCACTGCTGCCAAGTGTATCTCCTGATCTGCCATGTTCTGAATCTCAAAACAATTATCTTACTTTTTATACTTAAAACACAGTAAATACTGAAATGCTAGGTTTTGAGTGTATTATTTCCCTTTCTTTGCTCTTCAGATGAATTCCACAGATGACAGACAGTAGAAAATGTAGTTTGATTCAATTAATCTCCCCTTTGATGAACACTACATACCAGGAGACAGAGATGGATTCCAATACAACAGGGATAGTCTCAAAATTATGGGAATTGGGCTAAATAACATGGTAAAACCTGCGTATTCAGGGAACACAACTCTCCCACAACTCTAACTAACCTAGAGTAAGCAACTAAGTTTAACTGTGAACTGAATTTTAAATGTTCTTCTATTTTAGAATACTTTAATTTGTGATTTTTTTTTTATTTCTGCACTTGAAAGTAATTGTGTACACAAAACATCTGAAGAATACCACTGATTCATAGAATCACAGAATCTCCGGAGTTGGAAAGGACCCACCAGATTCATCAAAGTCCAACTCTAGACCCTGCAAAAGACACTTCAAGAGTCACACCATGTGCCTGAGAGCACTATCCGAACACTTCTTCAACTCAGACAAGCTTCGTGCAGTAACCATTTCTCTGTGCAATGCCCAACCATCCTCTGACTGAAAAGCTTCTTCTTGATGTGTAAACGAAATCTTTCCCAACTGAGCTTCCCACCATTTCCATGAGTCTTGTCAGTGGTCACCACAGAGATGAGATAAGCACCTGCTCCTCTGCTTCTCCTCATGAGGATGTTTAAAGCTGCATTGAGGGGTCCCCTCAATCTTCTCCAGGCTGAATAAAACAAGTGACCTCAGCTGCTCCTCATAAGGCTTTCCTTTCAAATTCTTTACCATTTTCATAAGCCTCCTTTGGATAGTGTCCAATAGGTTAATGTCTTTCTCATACTGTGGTGCCCAAAACTCATATTCCACTGACTCATATTCCACTGACCAGGACCCCCTAGTCCTTTTCCACAGCACTGCTCTTCAGCCTCTCACTCCCTGGTCTATGCACACATGCAGAGTTGCCCCAGCCCAGGTGCAGAATCCAGCACCTGACCTTGTTAAATTTCACACAATTGGTGCCCGACCATCCCTCTAACTTGTTACGGTCTCTCTGCCCTCCAGGCAGACAACAGCCCCTCTCAATGCAGTGTCATCACTAGACTTACTTTTGAGTTCTGCACCTAAGTTGTTAATGAATATGCTGAAAAGAGCTGAGCTGAGGATGGAGCCCCATGGAACCTCACTTGTGACTAAACACCAGTCTGATTGTCACCCAATTCACCACAACTCTTTGTGCCTGACTTATGAGTCAATTGCTCACCCATTGCTAACGTGGTTATTTACCTGCAAGCCAAACATTTTGTCCAGAAGGATACACTGAGAGGCAGTATTAAAAGCTTTGCTGAATTCCAAAAAGATTAAATCAACTGACTTTCCTAGGTCACGTAGGTGGGCTTCTCTGTGATGATGTGGATACAGAAGTAAATGTGAAGATATATAGATGACATTTACTTCCCTGTAAGCCTGTCCTTTACATTTTCGTATATTAGGGTGGCTGTCTGTGTTTCACATTTGCCCACCCAGGCCACATCAGGGTCTGAAACTCTCCTTTTACGTGGGGTTCTGAGTTAGGCTCCACTCTGAAGAGGAGCATCTTCTTTACCAGTGTCCCAACTGTGTTTTCAACACCACCATCTCTTCTCATGACAGCCCTTATTTTGCAAGTCTGCAAACAACTCTGTGCAACCTCTTTTCCCTCAGTCAGTCATTCTGCTCCCTTATCCCTTTTGTTCTGCTAGATGAATCACTCTGGATGCTAATATGCTGCTCTCTACTGTAGGTGAAGATGAGATGCTGGCATGGCTTAACTGTTCAAATGTTGCATGACATTGTTTGAAAGATATGAAGCTATGGCTATGCTAAGTAACAGCAAAGGCTTTCATGTGTCACCTCTTTTCTTTTGAGTTCCCTAATTTCCTATAAAATCGTAAGACTCTATGCTAAAAACTCCCAAAAAATAATTTTTCACAAAGTTCCCATACTGGAAAATAGAAAAGGAAACCAAACAGAAATGACAGCACTCTTCACACTTGACTAATCAGATGTCTTACTTCTGCACTAACTAGTATATTCAAAAATTGAAGGTTTACCTATACAACTAAGAGATTAAGAAAGGATTAAGATTAAATAATACATTGTATATTCACTAGACATCAAAATATGCATACAGCTGGCAGTTAATGTATCTTCAGCAATTAAAAATTCAGCTATATGAATATTGCAATAATTTAAGTTTTTTAATTATTTATCTCAATGTGGCAGAAAATATCACTATTTAAAAATAGCATACAAGATGCAAGTAATGAAAAATTGATGTGAAATCTAAGACTTGAGCTCACTTTAAGCAAAACTATTAACGCAAAAAAATTCCTACCAAATTCAAGTCAATACAAAAAGAAATTTCATGACCTGTTACACCAATTCTTAATTCTCAGTTTTATTCTCTCTGAAGTATACTAGCAAACTGTATAAACAAACAAACAAAAAGATAAAAGAGAGAGAAATCAAATCACAAAGGAAAAAATTCTTTCTGAACCACTCCCTTTTTCCTTCTCTTTCTCCCTCTAATCTTTCATTTTCTGCTACACTCCCCCTCTCAAACTTCCCAGCGAAAATAAATGTCAGATGGCTTTCTCTTAAGTCAGAAAAATAATCTCTAACTGCATTTTACTGCATTTGCTGGTTAATATAGCTCCACAGTGAAACTAACATTTAGAATCTATCATATCAACATAGTCATCGTGATCCAAGCTGCAAATAATAGAGAGTGTCACTGTCAATTTTGCTTTCTCACACTTCCTTTCCTTCACTTCATCTGATTTTAATAATCCCTGTCAAACCACAAACAGTCCAAATTACCTTCTTGACACAGAAGCTTTCAAGGAAGAGACAGAATCTCAACTTTCATTTAGTGACTACAAAAGCAAGCTGTCCAACTGGACAAATATTATTTTCACTCTTGACAATCTCTGTAGTAAAGCATGCTTTTTAATTTTCACTGAAGCTGCCAAGGGTTTCAGATAAGCTTCTTGTTTAGCGTAGATTGACTCACAGGATTAGCAAACCAACAACTGTAATTGTGTTTAAAAAAGCCAGCAGTTTTGAGGGAAAAAAATTGCTTGCAAGAAATGACAATCACATGTCATCAGTCAACTGAGTTAAGAAAAAGATTATACAAATAATTTCAATTTAGTAGATCTCATAGGATGTTTCAAGATCATTTTACATTTCTAAGACTGACCAAATAATGGCTGTTTCTAACAGTGTAATATAAATCAGAATTTCAAGGAGGACAAATTTATATTCAATGACAACAGCAACAGTCTAAAAAAGGTTAGCATTTGACAACAGGAAATATGTTCTAGGAAAATAAATTCTGCAGAAGGATGTCATCTGTAATCACTTTCCACTCTGTTGGCTTGTCCTCAAAGTAAGTTCAAGAACATAACACTCTGCTTCACCTGTATCAATTTAAAAGTAATTGATTTCTCTCGTGAGGCACAGTATTGTATAATTAACATTATATTTTAAGTTTATATGATTAATCAAAGCATAATACATCTTAATATAAAATATTTTCTTCACATAGACACAACAGTCTCTAATTATCTGAAAGTCCATTGCTTTCAGTATTTAACTGAAAGTTGCAATCAGGTTTTAAAATGCTACTAGCTATGAAAAAAGAAAACATAATAACCAAGATGCTTCCCATCAGAAGACCCATGTGAATGATTGTCCCATGCATGGCCTTATTTTAAGCCTAATCAAAGCCATCTTAAAGGATTCTTTAACAATTAGTCAGTATATACCAAAACAATAAAAGCCCAACTTTGACAAACCTATAAAATCACAACAAAATGCAGAGACATACACATAGATGGTGTTTAAGTTCCACAGCAAGACAATTATGCTTTCTACTAATACAGAAGCCCTACAGTGCTCTTTCAACAATTTGGGCTGGTAGCCAGTTCTTCGTGAAGACTCACTCATCTTCATGGCCAGACATCTTCTTGCTTGCCTTCTAATTCTGTTTTTCTACATAGTGAAGAGCAAGGGTTTCAGGAGCTTACTGTTTTCCTTTAATATAGCTAGTTAAAGCACAATCTTGATACTGAGCAGTATATTGATTCTACCACAAGTCTCCATCAGATTGATCTGTATGTTTATTCTTTAAAAAGTATCTGACCAAAAGATCACTTAAAGGAGGAAAAAAAATTATAATAGCACACAGACCAATGGTATTGTCAGTTTTAATTAAAAGGACATTAATTTAAGTTTCTTTATGTGAAGTGCTATAACTATAACTGACTATAACTTGACTTCTAGTTAATTATCAGTTTATATTCAGAGCAGAACTCATGACTGCTGCCAGCTAGCTCTAAAAAACTCCACAGAATATATATGATATAGGGTTTAAACACTACCAAAGAGAGTAAAAGTAGAAGATAGGAAAGACATCTGTAGAACACTATATTAAAGTACAAATATACTGATTGATATGAAAGGAGGTCTATACCACATCTAGTTAATGGTAATCAAACTAATTGCAGAAAACTACACTTTGTGTCTAACTGGTTTTCAGTTCCAGAACTATTAAGGCAGATTTAAAAAAAATCTCAAGACGGAATCTTCTCACTAATTCAAAAGCCATATATAAATCATTTTTTCACCTAGTTTCACAGTAGTGGCCTTTATCTTCCTAGAACATCCTCTCTATATTTTGATTCAGTTTTGTTACTTGATAATTTACATTATAAGATCTTACATCTTTATTTTTTTGCAGGAAGTGCAAGTCATCTCAACTATGATGCTACAAAAGCAAAAGGACACATAACCAAGTGGCAATTTTAAAGAATATTTATCCTCAATATTTTTCCATTGCTGAAGAAAAAGAACAAAAGAAAAATAGAGGAATAGTTAAGAGTGAAAGGAACTTCCTTCTTATCAGTGGCATCTTAAACAATACTTTTAAGCCCCAGCCTGAAGCACCTTACCATAAGGCAACAGCTGCCAGCTCATGAAAGAAACATCCTGTATTCATGGTGAAGCTCATTTACCTTTATACTGTTACTACATATGCCATGGAAATGCCACGTTGAGTATGGTTCAAGAATATTCAGATATAGTTCTAAGACATTCAGCCATCTCTTTGGGGAAGATGCTCTGTCAAGAACATTTTTTCAAAATATGATAGAGGCAAGAGCACAAAAAGGGAGAGAATTAATCATTACTAAATGCATTCACACTGGGAAAAAGAAATAATTATTTGGAACCAGACCAGGTCATAAATTACTGTGCAAAAAGGAAAGACAATCAGCTGATTTATAATGCAGAAAGGGCTTCCTTCTCCCTATCTTAGAAAAACCTACTATAATATTTATATTAGATTCTTTAGTGCCAAAACCACTTAGCCTTTGGTTTCATGATTAAGGGGGCAAGTGTTCATAAATACCTTGTAATTGAACACCATGCACTGTATTATTTCTTACATAACTACCATACTTAAATGACTTGTGCAACCAGACAAGAAGTGGAACTACAGTGTAAACCATACGCGCTACTTGCCTGTTACATCATAACAAAACTTCACTGAAAACTAAAAATCAATTTTTGTTTTTTTTTGAAGGAAGACTACATTTCAAGTTTATAGAAAGACAGGAGGACATCACAAACTAAAGGACTAAAAATTTTTTCCCAAGGTCTCACTAACATTTTAGCAGATTTCTTTTTCCTTAAATCAATTTCAAAGAATTTTACAACTTTAAAAAAATAAATAAGCTATATAAGATTCAAGGAGGAAATTTATATGACAATCATCTTTTTAAGATTTAATCTATACCTTTTCTTAACTGCCTAAATCTGAGTATAGTAATAACTTTAGCAGAATAGCCTTCAGAAGCATGAGTTGTCCTCAAATCTGTTTTACATAACAGTTCTACAGTGAAACAGAGATTCAATTCTATTCCTCTAACCTGTAAGATAAATTATGCTTGTTGTGACCCAGACAACAGCAAGTGGTCCTGAACCAAGACTCCCTTCACTGCTACACCACCATGAAGCAGTCTGAAGGACATTACAAGCAAAACCTAAATATCCAATGAGAAAATTAATTAATGGCACATATTCTGAAAAAGGAAGACAGTGCTCGAAGATAGAAAGTGGGGTAGCATTTATTGAAATTACATTTTTCCTAGGTGAGCTGCTAATAAGTGATATCACAACACCCTTACACTAATCTTTGTAGCTAAATATTACTCAGAAACTTTTAAATTTGTTTCAAATATGTGAATCAAAAGTCAACAGCTTTGCAAGCGTACAACAAGCAAGGGTATTTAACAAATAATTTGATTTTTAGTATCAAGGCAGACCAGAATGATTTTTCCATTTTTTTCCTCTATCAAAGTGTGCACCAGGGATAAGTTTATTACAGTATAAGCACAAAGAGGGCTGTATTCCTCACCATTCTCTATATTTACATCACATGACATAACTTACATGCACCTAGTCAAATGGCATCTCAAGAATTTAAAACATTGTAAAGATAACTATTCTGGTTTCAAACAATCCACTTATCTGTACTAGCAGATGACTTAGCTCTCTAAACCAATTCTTCTTGGAATGATCACAATTTTTTATTCAAATTAGGTTTTTGTACTATTACATACTAATGGCAACACAATAAAAAGAATGGTGAGAAACTGATTGACTGTACTGAGAAAAGAGATTCAGACAAGTTGAACACAGACCACATTTTCTGACCCTTTTTTCACAGGATCCTACCAACCTTCTGTACCAGCCACTTAGCCTGTGCTAGCCCATCTATCCCTATTTTTCAGGCAGCTGTATGAGCACTGATGGTGGCACGGGGCTGAAGTGAGTGAGTGGTGCAAGCCTGACAACTTGGCAGCAGTACCAGTTTATGCTAGATTAAGTTAACAAAATGATGATGAAAATAATAGATTGCCTGCATTAGACTTACAGACCTTGAGAAATCATCTCTACAGAGGAACTGAAAGGACTGTTTACATATGCATGCTAAGATACCTGAACAGAAAGTTCTGTTAAATTTAACAGCAACAAAATGGGAAAGCATATGTAAGAAATAGTAGAAACTACCCTGTTCACCTGCTTTTGTTTCACATATCCTAAGTAACTAAAATGTTTTTAACAAGGTTTTCTGCATACTCTTGGTTTAGGCAGTTGTGTTCAATAAAAAGAAAGTGGTTCTTTATGTGGAAAAGAATTAGGAATTCTCAATACTTTATGAGGTCTTAGCTAAAGTACTCCAAGACTAAAGGTCTTGTAACTCCTAAGTTCCATAGAAAAATCAGCAAAGACAAAAGTAAAGGAAGTTTGAAAGAATAGCATGTAATTCTGACAACAGGATAGCTCCTGTTCTTTGACCAATACTCTTACATCTGTGTTTTATATTAAAAAATAAAGACAACAGAGTCTGTACTGTTTGCACTGCTTTTATTATTTTTCTGAAAACAGAGGATATGCCAAAAAAAAAACCAATAAAACACCAAATCAACCAACCAACCAACCAAAAAGAAAAAACACACAAAAAACAGTATAAAAAAATCACAGTAAGGTTCTAACTTCAGCCCACAAAAGCCAAGAAATTTAAAGTTAGTCTGACATTCAATCCTTAAATCATGTAAGGGTGCTTCTTTTTTCAAAAAATGACAATGCAAGGTAATGACAAGTTGTCAGCCCTAACTTTGAATTGCCTGAAGTTTGTCATTTGGTGTTTGTGTCACAACCTTAATGTTATTTAAATGTAGTTTTTAGTATCTATTATTTAAAAAGGTCTACTTTATGACAGCAAAAAGCTTTGATGGAATAAACCTCAAAGTACACTGTAGTGCTGGTATGCCACTTCATTAGAAGTAGTGCATAAAACATATGCTGTTGACAAATCTAATTCATTAAAGTTGAGGTAGAAGCACTTTAAAGCAACTGGATGGCATCATTAGCTACAGTTCCTTTCATAAATTATTCCTCTTTTTTCTTTTGAATGATTTTGTCAGTGTTCCCTTTTCAGATTGGGAATGTTTCTGCCTTAAAGTTCAACACCTTCAACATGTTTGCACAAGTTAAATAAGTAGCTTATTTGCTAACATTGAAATTGTTAGCTGATTATTTCACCCATATTAACTAAAGAGGAATAAAATTAAGCAACAATGTATATGAGTTTCAGCCTTATCAAACATAAAAGTTTAAAATCAAGAGAAGTAGAGATTACACAGTACAACAGAGTAACACTGGCAGCATTTTGCATTGTGATTGAGATAACTTGATTTGATATTGAATGGAATTCTGCATAAGAGAAGGTCAGGCACATCACAGAGTTGATGGCTAGATGACATATTTAGTTATAAAAGAAGAGTTGCTAACTATATTACTTGGAGTTTTAGGCAAGATCAATATTGGTACAGGAACTAAAGACTACACTAAGGTCCCTAAGGGAAGCAGAGCTGGTATTTGACACGTGGCCCATCAGAGCCACCTTCCAACAGCAAAAACATATAACTAGTCAAAACCTGATCAAATTCCATCTCAGAATACTGTTGCCTGAGAACATTTAAATTCTTATCTTCTGATCAATTAAGTCCTATCTTAGACTGAAGTTTTTAAAAACCAAAACACAGTGCAGGAACTTCACTGATTATCTAAACAATAAAGTGAAAAAGGATGCTTTTGAGGACCAAATATACACAACTTATGATTAAATTCCACTAACAACATATTCAAAGAAATTCTAAATTACATTGTATACACAGAAACTGAAAATTAAAAAAATCACAGTTTCTTAGTCAAGGATTCTTTACATAACATAATTTTCCTTTCAATTTCTTATAAGTGACAAATCTATTCACTGAAAAAAAGAACCCACAGAAATTTCTTCATAGAATACATACTTATACTTCAATATGTCAGTACCTTACACAAATATTTTCTAATGAATCACTTGGATTAGCAAAGAGTGCTGCCTTGTTCAAGAAAAGCCCATGAACAGCAGATTACATCATCCTATATCTTTCTAGAAAGACACATATACACATACACCTTTCAACTAGATTAAGTGCCTCAGATTAATTCTGTACTGTCTCCTGCAGAGACAAAATTATTCCAACATAATACTTAATATAAGAGATGGATGTCTTACTTTGAAAAGTAACATAATGTGGAAACACTTCCAAATATAATTCATTGAGGCCTATTTTATGCCTCAAGGATTGCAGCAAATCAGTATCTGGAAGCATCTCGCAAACCAAACAGACTAATTTACTGTAAAAGTTCTTTGAGAGACAACATACTGTCCAATTCTAGTCTTCTATGCTTGAATACACAAATTTCCTTCTAAAGGTGTGCAAATGCTCTGCTCAATATGCCTGATTAAGTCATCCTGCCAACTACATCAATTGTAGCAGTGTAGCAGAGTCTCGGTCAGGCAAGAAAAATATGACAGTGATTATGTGAATCACTATGATTAGAATTAATGCTAATACAGTATCTAAATTTGTCAATCCAGTACATAATATAAGTGGGTCTAAAGGGCTGTAATATCAGAGGCTTGGCTAGAAACATACAGGTTTACAGTCTTTGGTCTTACAGAATGCACAGTTACAAAGCAACAAAGTACCTACAGAACCACTTTAGGATTTTATCTCTGTATGTGGCTGGATCTTACTGCTTTTTTAATCAACCCTCCAAAAGTGAGTTTTCCCTGGCTCTAGATTGGGCACACCCTGCAGGCATCCCTGCTGGAAAGCAGGGGTAGCTGTTTCACCCAGAAGCTGCCTGCAAGCTTGGGAGACCAGTTTGTCCAACCTCCAACAACATTTTACACCTTTTTGCAAGCCAAGGTGCACCAAAGTCAATCACAATCATCAGAGCTCTCCCATCTCTAGAACACATCAGTTATACAACCATTTCTCATGCAATTCCCACTTGGTGTTCTTACCTTAGGACAATTCCCACCACATGCTTTTATCTTAGGACAAAGCAAACTGTCTATCAAAGACAATCAAAGGGGAGGATGTATGTGTGTTGGAGGTGGGGGGAGAAGAACTGCACACCAAACCCAGCTATTTTTTGGCAGGTCACGTTTACCACATCAGTCAGCATTTACCATTTAGCCCAGAAGATTAATACCATGTATCTCCAATACGCAACACATAAAATTCTCCTAATTAGTCTCTGCATTAATCCTCATCCTGCTCTTTTTCCATTTTGTTTCCTCTCCTACCATACTGTCTTTACATGTGTATGGAACAGTCATCTGTTCAAGCTTTGCACCGCCAAAACATGGGAAAAGTTGCCTGCAGGTGAACAAGCAAGATCTGCTGACAGCAGGTGCTAGACCTTAATGGACAACTAAACAGTTACAAAGAACTTCTGTGATCCTTGTTAACCACTCCAACTTCTACTCAGCCCCAGTGAGACCCTACTGGGAGCACTGTGTCCACCTCTGGGACTCCCAACATCAGAAGGGCGTGGACCTGCCTGAACAAGTCCAGAGGAGGGTGACAAAGAAGATCACAATGCTGAAGTACCTCTGCTATGAAGACAAGCTGAGAGATCTGGGGCTATTCAGAATGGTGATGAGAACGCTCTGGAGAAATCTTACCATAGTCTTTCAGTCCTTAAAAGGGAGCTTGTAGTGGATTGGAACTAGATGATCTTTAAGGTCTTTTCTAACCCATCCCATTCAATGCCTCAAGTGGCAAATCAATACCTGCACGTCACAATCTTATATTCCAGTTACATACTGATAAAAAAACAGAATAGTAACATTCTGTAGGGTGTTTGGATACTTTCTTGCTCTTGCTGAAACTTCATTATCTACCCTATAATTCAAACCATACTTTCTCCTAACTTGTTCTCAATATTTTTATCCTTCTTCCATCCACAATCATCTCTACCTTTTCCCTCTATGCTGACCTCAAGTACAGTGAGCTGCAGAGAAGATAGAAAGTGTACATGTAACATGTTACCCTACTGGCTGTATCATGTCTAACTTGATTTTCTAATGTCTGTGAGCCAGAGTTTATGTTTATCTGCATTCTGGGCATGCTGTTAGCAGTTGCCTAGTCAGAAATAAAATTGGGGGGAGAGATGTGTTATTGCAGAAAAGAAACCATTCTGGAACATTCATACTATATACAGATTGTACTTAACAATATTCAATTATTAGCAAAAATCTACAATATCTTCTAGCATTACCTACATTTACCATTTTTAATGCAGTTACTTAGA
Source organism: Notiomystis cincta (assembly GCA_013398075.1). NCBI lineage: Eukaryota > Metazoa > Chordata > Aves > Passeriformes > Notiomystidae > Notiomystis > Notiomystis cincta. The sequence continues at coordinate 35,636 of VZRX01011349.1, read as the reverse complement.
GAAGAACAAAATACCAAAGAAAATGCATTTTACAGCCCAAAAAACCAAGTAATCAGCAAATAAAATGTGAATAAGTTTATAGCCTTTTCTCAAAAAAAAAGAGAAAAAGAAGAAAGTGAAAGGACTTTGACGAATGAAAAATTGCTGATCACATCAGAATGAATCTACTATGTAGGAAAAATATTAGAAGGTCAGCAGGGAAACTAGGTCAATTAAGTATGCCAGGCAGGTATATAGTGCATTGAGAACAGGGCAGAGGAGCACTAATATGATTAAGACAGTTTAAGAAGCAGGGATAGATTAACCCATGTCAGACAAAGAAAAGGAACTTGAACCTTATGTGGTAAGAAAGTTAAGTATTAAAAGCAAAATAAAACCATTTCATACCTATATTTTAGAAGAACCAAACAACCCAAACCTTAGTCCAAGACATGAGAGACTTGAAGTACACTAAAAAACTACAGTTCGCTAATTCATTACTGAGTGAACCACTACACATAAAGTCTACAGCATTGCCTTTTGTACAGAAGAGTTACTGAACAAGCTGCTGCACTATTCTGTGCTCTCTACATTTGTCCATCAACATGGATTCACTGATACACATTAATGGAATATGACAGAAAGGCAGATGAATGCAAGAAGATGAGAAGATGGGCTGAGCTTATAAAAGTAATAAAAATAAATGTTCTTTGGAACAAAATGGTTGAGTGAAAGACACAGAAAGACACAGAAGATACATCCTGAGAAGAACATGAAGGTGCTTCTAAAAATAAGTATTAAGTTACGAAAACTGAGAATTTATTTAATCAGTAAGGCTTGAAGAAAAGCAACAACTTTCACAATGCTTGTTCTGCCTTTCCTATATTCATTAGCTCATAAAAGAAACTACAGGTGTGTTTATAGAAAGATGATTACTGTTAAGAAGCTCATGTAGCTTCTGTGGATTTATATTGTATTATTTCTGATCCTTGTAATCCCTTATCACTACAGAAGAAAATTTAAATTCCTTCAGTTTCAAGAAGCCAGAAAGAGTATTTTGTACTGAAATAAAAATGGACTTTAAGTGCCATAAAGTTAGATTTTTATCCACACGAAGGCAGTGTGGAGACACTTCATACTCTTTTAGATTTTATGACTGATTTTTCAGTGTAGTTTCAGGATTGCTTTTTTTACAAAGCTGTGATTACTAAATGTTTGCCTATTGCATTGTGAGTATCATTTAAAAACTATACATGTTATGTTTAGACAGAAGAAAAAAGCTCCAATGAATAATTTTACTAAATCAGTTAATCAGTCAACTGATAATCTCGTTTACATGAGGGCAACTATTTTAAGCACATACTACAAAATACATTCCATTAATAAAAAAATCTGTCACATTATACTTCATAATGGAAAAGATGCTTTTGCATGGACTTTATCACTTTCAAAATGTCCAAGTACTTACACAAAATTTTCAACATAGGAAGTCAAAAGGCTTAGGAGGGACAAACAACACACACACAAAAATACCAAACAAACAAACAAAAAGAGAAACCCTAACTTGCACAGTTAAGGAAAAAGTGGCAAAGGCTTTGAGAAACAGACTGAGATTTCCAGACAAGGTTCAACAGTGGTAATGTGGAAAGCAGTGTCACCAATAAGGCCTGAAGAAAGATAACTGTGTGAAGTTAAATAGCTATCTGTGGGAAATGTAAGAGGTGACATTTCAAGGCAGAAGACATGGTGGTAATATAATTATGCATAGAATATAAAGGAAATAAAAAGTAGAAGGTAGAAAGTTAGAATAGAATAATGAAAATTAAAATTCTTTTTTCTCTCTAGGTAATAAAATGACAAAAAAAGTCTGAAAGAGATGGACACCTGATACACTGTAAATAAAACCTTTCTGTGATAGACGAAAAGGAATATTTATTTCTCTGATCTTGGCTTTTTAATGAACTGGACATGAAAGACAGACATTCTTGATTATCCTTAAAATTTAATTAGAAATTTTATAAGTCAAATACCATATGTGTAGCACTGCAAACCACTCATTAAATTTTATAAAAGATGTCACATGTACTATAGAAAAGAATGTGTAGAAGTGGATACTATCTAAAACTCAAGAGACAAACTGCTTAAATATAATTTATAATACTGAGCAACTGAATTGCATATTTGACAAATACATTAAAAGAAACCTAGAGGAACTTAAAAATATATCAGTTAAAAAGCCTGCTCCCTATGAGATCTATAAGGCATAGGAGATATCATGAGATCACAACAGGGATGGAAAGGAAGAAAATATTTTAGGCTTTTAGTGAACCAAATAATAGAATCAGGGAGTAAGTGAAATCCAAACTTAGCAGACAGCACTGAAATAATGGTTAAAAAGCTTAATTTCTTAGAGCTACATTTTGGTAACAATATATTTTGAAGAAAAAATAGATGTGAAATGTTTGAGATCGCAGTTACTTTGATTCCACACTATTTTATGTGCCAGAGACATGGCAAAAAAAAAGTTAATTCTTAAAGGTAACAAATGGTCATCATATGTCCTGAGTTGGAAGGGACCACAAGGATCACTGAAGTCAAACTCTTGGGCCTGCACATGATACTCCAAGAGTCACAGCATGTGCCTGAGAGCGTTGTCCAAACATTTCCTGAATTCTGGCTGTGATGTGTGCCCTGGGGAGCCTGTTCCAGTGCTCAGCCACCTCCTGGGTAAAGAACTTAAATCTAACCTAAATCTCCCCTGACACAGCTTCACAGCTTTGAACAACTTCTTCACTAGGACTTAGTTTACAGTATCATACACTGAAAACTTCTCCACGCTGCTAAGAGTCCCGTGACATAAAACTGCTGTTAGTTATCAGTTAAGTAATGAATAGTAGCTACTCTTAGTCAGTAAAGTATAGTAGTAGAAGTATAAAGGTGCAACAGGTACAAAACAGAAAATGCAACTAATCTTCACATAGAGAAGTGCAAGCAATAAATGTAGTCTGAATATTAACTCTCAATATTTGAGATTGTTTTCAGTGTCATTTTTGTAAAAAGAGTGGTGACAAAAGTTGTTGATTGTTATTTCCTCACGCTTGCATACAAAAACATAACTGCAATATTAAGGAAACCAGAGATAGGAAAAACTTCAAGTAAGCATTAAAGGTACCAGAATACTTTTTAACCAGCAACACAAGAGTCATCTGTGACGTGGAAGAACTGTTTTTCTGTTTTGATATTCTGGAGAACTCAGATTTAAACCAAGTGTCCAATCTGCTGTCAAATTTCAAATGTTGCAGGTATGTGGTTTTGTTTTTTCAGGAATGCCTAAGTTTTATAGCAGTGGTGAGCTCAAAGCAGTGCTTCTATTGATCTAAGCAGCAGTGACAAAAACTCAGCACTTGTGAGTTTAGTTGTACATATCCCAATTTACAGGTCTTAAATATGAAAGAGCTACTCATATCAATGAGTAAATGGTGCCTTGTCCACAATTCAGTTCTCTAAAGAGGCATTTCAATGGTTTTATTTTTCTTGAATGCATGCATTCTACTCTCAAACTGTAGAAAAACCTAATAAATCTATTCTACAAAGCTACTTTTATTTGCTAGGAAGCATTAACAGATTTATTATTCATACACTATTCATTCAGTGCATTACATGGCAGATAAATAAACAGTCGTCTCTCAAATACAGAAAGGACCAAAATAAAGTGTGGGACACTGAAACAAAGTTTCCAAATAGCAAATCTTGCATTTCTACATTTCTGAGTTCTACACTGAGTGCTTGAGGTGCAAGATGAATATTATCTTGAGCTCTTCATATTGCTTTGTAATTGAAAAAGAAATCAACCTTGACTCTCAGAAGAAAAACTTTGCACCAACTTCATCAAAGGAGCAAGAACGCCTTCCTTCACCAACACAGCAGACAGCCCTTCCCAAAAATGCGTGGCTTGATTATCTGACTGTAGCACTGCTCACCTTCTCTACGAGGGCTAGTCATCATGTGGCTTTGAAACTCCGAAAAGTTTCGCCGAGATACTGAAGACATGGTTCTGAGGGTCAGAAACCCCTAGTCC
>VZRX01011345.1:391087-436312 GCA_013398075.1 Notiomystis cincta | reverse complement strand
CTCTTCTCTCTTCTCTCACCAGTACACACACACACACACACACACACACACACACACACACACACACACACACACACACACACACACACACACACTGCCTCACAAAACTCATGCTCCCATATGGAAGTACACACATGCACCAATAGTATAAGATATAAGTAAAAAGATGTAAGATAGATATAAGATATAAGTAAAAGTCATGATAATTGTCAACAGAATGGACAGGACAAAAGATATTAATTGCATTGTAGGCAATAAGTGGAAGATTCTTTCAAGGAACAGCATTGAAGGCATCTAGTTTTTCTTCGTGGAGCTTCTGGTTTTTCAATTACATTGGTAACTTCTGCTTTTAGCTACTAGAAATGGGTACTTTCTTTTCTGCTCCTATTATAACCTCTAAGTTATTAGCTGTGGTTGTTTTCATGAACCCAAGCAGGTAGAATAGTAAGAATATGCAAAAATGGTAAGCAGAACTGAAGTATAACCTACAGGCAATTCAGACATCCAAGATTTGCCACTATTTTTCAAAAACAATCATGTATGTCTGTTTCACACACATATGCAGATAAATAGAACAAGTATAATTTAGAATTTCAGAAAACAGAAGGCCTGTATAATTACAATGTTAAAGAAAATAGAAAAACATTGCTTTGGTTATTTTATTAGTTTTGAGATTTACCTTCCTTTGGTGGAAGTTCTGGTTCTTCAGGTGCAGGCTCTGGTTCTGGGACAACCACAGGTTCTGGTGGTTTATGCACAGGTATTTTCTTTTCTGAAACAACTTTCTTCGGCACCTCAGGTTCTTTAAAGATATTTGTTTGTTTTAATTTCAGGAATTTGAAGAATAGGAATTAAAAAGGCAACAATAACTCCAAGGTAAAAAAATACCACATAGCATCAGATAAACCCCCACCCTTATAAACCATTTGTTTGGGTTTTTTTCCATATTACTTTACACACACTACTAGTAAGTAGCCACTGTTACTTGCTGGGAGCTATTCACAAATGAAGAAGACAACATAATCTGTAACACTTACAAATATATTATATAAAATATATAAAAAAGCTGCTAACACAAATATAAGAAAGATAGTATTTAGAGAAAGAGATTGAAATTTGTGTGCAGTCTTATTACTATTGAACATGTACCTTTGGGTGGTGGAGGTTCTGGTTTTTTAGGAGCTTCAATGTGTATTTTTTCTTCTGAAATCACTTTCTTGGGCACCTCAGGCACTTTAAAAAAAGTATTTAATTTTACTTATACGCATTTTGAAGATATGTCTACAGTGTTCAAACACTAAGAAAAAGTAAATCTCAAGGACATAAAAAGCGTGAGTGGTTTTGGATGTAAATATGTAATTTCTCCTTTCCCTAGGGAAAATTCTCTCTGCTGCCTCCCTGGGTTACAGATGCAAAAACTACAATTGAAACAACAACAAAAAAAAATTAGAAGACATTAATAGTAAAAGTAAATTACCATGATGTTAAAATGGTGCCCTCCCTAGAAAATTAAGGGGTTTTCTTTCCTTGCATACAACAGTTACTGTTAGTCTCTGGATGTTCTGGTTTCTTTGATACTTCAACTGAAACCTCTTCTGGGACCAGTTCCTTTGGTACCTCCAGCACTCGAAAAATATCAATAACTTTTTACTATCAGAATTTCATAAACAACACTAAAACATAACAGTAGATCACTCTTAGTGAAAACCCCAACTATAAAAATCTATTTTTTTCACTCAAAACATTTGCTCACTTGAAAAACCTTTGACAACAGAAGAAAATGCTAACAGAGATCTGGAATACTGTCTTCTATATTGTTAAAACAAGAAAAGAATGCTTTTTTGATGCTGTACTTTTGTCATAATGTCAGATATCTTTGGTATAACTTCTGGGCTTTTAGGCACAGCAACTTTGACTTTTTTTGTTCTACATGTGCTTCCTTGGGTCCTTCAGGTCCTTTAGGAAACAGATTATTTTCAGTGATTATACAGAATTTCAGTTATGCTAAAAACTTTTTAGTTGAAATTCCCAAGGTTCTTAATAAAGCCTTTGATTTGGCAAGTTTATGGTCTTAAGGTTATTTTATGTCCCTGTAAAGTCTGAGGAAACACCTCAGAGTCTTCTGGAGAGTGTTCTTCTACATTAGATTATTTTTCTGTTTTATTCAACTGTCTCCTGAATCTTAATTTGACTGAGACTAGCATTGTCCATTTTGTATTCCTTGTCACATTCTTCTGTGTGTGATGACTTCTTGTTATCAATTTTTTGTCTATGCATAGAAGTTTTTCTTCTACATTAGATATCTGTATCACTCACTCTACAATCTCTTTTGGGGTTAAGTTTTCATCATTATTCAGGATTATTTCACACCACAGAGGCCCTTTTTTCTCCTCTTCTCTTAAGATTTCTGCTATTGCTCTCAAGTGTCAGTCTCATCTCTGCCCAGCCACATCAGTATTTCTAACACACTGGTACAGATTTCAGCTATGACTCAAAAGAGAAGAATTTTAAACACAGTAACATATATAGAACTGTGGGTGCAGGAAGTAAAAGTGACAGGAAAAAACAAACAAACAATCAGATAACTAATCTGCACAATCAAGATAGAGGTTTTTTTCCCCTCTTCCAAATTTTAGTTGTCTGTAATACAACATACCTTTGGCTGGTGGTGGTTCTGGTTTTCTGGGGACAGCAGCAGGCACTTTCTCTTCTGGAATTTTCTTGGGCACCTCTGGCACTTTAAAGAAAACAGCATTCATTTTTTAATATTTAAAGCATTTAAAATACGTACATTGTAAAGAAGAGTGTCACCAGAAGCATATCAGAAAGAAATGAAAGATATTAAAAGAGAGATGTCATGCAAAAAATATTGTATACTATTACAGACTATTAGGATTTTGATAAATGAGTTTTGCTATAAACTCTAATGCTCAAGAGAAAAATCTCCTGCTCTGAAAGACAGTAGTATTGACATATAAGTTTAGGTGGTGTTACTCTTAGGTTTTTAGGTATAACAACAATAACTGATTTCTTAGGTACCTTGTACATTTTAAAGATATTAGTGTAGTTAAAAAAATTACAAAAATTAAACATTCAATACAGAGACATAAGGCAAAACACACAGATATACAAGGATGTGACAAAACAAAGAGATGTATAAGGATGCTTTGAGAACAGTTACAACTTCTGAGAAGTCTTCATGGTTCTATCCCTCTGCAAAGAATGTTTGAAGTGACTTTGCTCAAGATCTTTTGTCAGGCAGTTTCAGATTTGCTAAGCTCCCCATAAAGATGGAAACAAGCAAAAGAAGTCACAGCAAAAGTTGGACTTCACTGAAATGCATTTTAAATGCACACAAAATACAATTCTTCACTGATACTTGGCAGTATCATGTGATGATGACTAGGGTGGGATAAGCTGTGCTGCCACTGGCTTAACAGTTTTTAATGCCACACAAACTGCTAGTTCAGACAGATTTTAAAATACCTGAATGGATTGTAACAGCTGGTTTGTGTGCAAATTCTGTTTCCATTCAAAATGAAATCAATTGACCCCTAAGTTCAACATGAGCAGTGTGAAACAGAAGGATAGGATGCACTTCTTGCTAGAGTATTGATCAAATTTCTGAGGCTGTACTCATGAAGTGAAAATCTTCTGTAAATCTCACTGGGTGTTAACATGGCCAGAGCTTTCCTTATTTCCAGTCCCTTTTACTAGCTTCTGATACAATTTCTGGGTTCCTCTTGGGTAGAAGAAACAGATAAACTCAACTAATTTTTAATGCTTTGACAGCAACAGTACAAGGGATAGAAGAAACGTGTAGAAAGAGAATGAAAGGAGAGCTGACCAACACCTTTGGCAGCTTCTGGCTTTTTAGTCAGAGTTTTTCTTCAGGAATACTTTTTTTAGGCAATTCAGACACTTGAAAGCTATTTACTGATTTTGATTTCGATTTTATGACTTAAACACAGCTTGAGAAACCGAAAACAGAAAATAGGACATATACAGCACAAACAGCACAGATCTGACACAAGGACTATGAACTATTGAATCAGAAACTATATAAGAAACAATAAAAAGAAAAGATGTTCATCAGTGAGAGACCTCAGCCCTCCCAGGCTCTCAAAGTACCTTTAGATGGTGGAGATTCTGGTCTTTTAGGCACAGGAGTGGGTTCTGGTTTTTTAGGAATGGCAATAGGTACTTTTTCTTCTGGAACAGCTTTCCTAACGGCTGCAGGCACTTGAAAGATATTAGTTCATTTTAATGAGAGAAAGGCAAGTCATGAAAAATCTCAACTTTTTCATATAAATAAGTACTGAAAGAATGAATACATGTATTAATTATGCTGAACAAGGACTAAACCACAAACATGGACAATTTAATTTTCCTGGAGTTCAAGACTTAGCAAATTGTAGGAAGAGGTGATGAAGAAGTCATATACCTCTAGATGGTGGAGCCTCCTCTTTCCTATGAACAGTAGAAATTTCTTCTTCTATGTGAATCTCCTCATAAACTTCATGTACTTGAAAGATATTAGTTTAAACACTTAAATTAACTTAGAATATCTTCCAAAAACAAGACAACATGCTAGGTAAGTAACAAATATAATCAAATATTCAAGCTCCTCTGAGGATATACAGATCTATTTTATATCCATGTGCAAAATTACGATACTTTCAAACAAGGGAAGAAAAAACCCTTATTTCCTGCCCTGACCTGATGCCTGCAGTTTGTCAGAAGAAAGATGTGTGATATGTCCTAAACTGAGCTACTACCTTGAGTGCAGAGATAGCCCCTATCTATCCAAGTTCTGTCACTCTTTCTTTATTTTTTTCCCCTTTGGACTGATCTCAAGTAGCACTTAATTTTAAAAACAACTACAGGTGTTTTTTTTCTTGTTGTTTTTTTTTTTTTTTTAATTAATTTTTACTGTTGCAAGTAACCAAAGCTGTTAGGTAAATTATAGTTCGTGATAAACAGACTGCTCTTAAAATAATTTATATATGAAAACATATTTTATCCTTCAAATCATACTTAAAATTTCTTATACCTGTAAAGTGTGAAGGTTCTTCTTTAGGTACAGCAGGAGGTATTTTTTCTTTGTGGACAGCTTTCTTTCGTACTTCAAGAACTTAAAAATAGTAGTTTATTTTAGAAATTCATATTATGAAATAAGTAATACAGTTTTGTAAAAAAAGAAATAATAAAATCTACTAGAACAATAGGAAAAATATATGGTATGGAGATGTGACTACAACTCAACACCTTCACCTTCTGGAATCTGTTATTTTTCTAACTCCTAGCATTTACAGTTCTGAATAAACCCTTCTCTGAAAATATTGTCAGGGTTTTTTTATGTTTGGGTTTTTGTTTGTTTGTTTTTCCTAGTTTTGTTTGTTTGTGGGATGCTTTTGTGTGTGTGTGTGTGTATGTATTTAAGGACTTTCAGCACTAAAAAGGGTTTTATTTTTTGAAATTTAAAAATTATCCATGAAAGCAAGGCAAAAATACAGTTCAATTAACTAGTTATTAGGCCTCCAACATGTATAGAGCTCTGCAATTCTTGAATTGTATAAAAAAATGTATGTTTCTATTAAAAATTTTGTGGCTTTCTATTTTGTCCCAATTTAAAAGTCGTATCTTAATCTTAACTTTCTTTAAACTTTGATATGACTGCAAAAAGTCCTTTTGCAAATAAACTTCTGTCACAACCTTTTACATTTTTTCCCAATATATTGTCAGAGAAAGTATTTTGAGAAATAGAACGTGAGACATGAAGTCAAAAAAATTATAAGACTAATAATCCCTGGCTAACCCCTGAATCTCTGTCTACTAAATTTCTGTCTCTAATTTAGTCTTTCTAAATTATAAATTCTTGATGCAGAATGCATCAATCTGTTTAAGTAAGTGCTTCTAGACAACAACAAAAAAAAGAGCTGTAAAGTTTCTAGAGCATCTGTTTAAGGAAAAGTAAGCTGGGTTTCTCAGATGGTATCTCACTTTTATAAGAGGTTAGAGAGAGTTAATTTGGAGGCAATGTACCTTTAGCTGGAGGAGCTTCTTCTGCAGGTACAGCAGCAGGTATTTTCTTAAGTGGGACAGTTTTCTTTGTCACTGCAGACACTTCAAAGACATTACATTTTTTAAAGAACATTATAATACACAAAGTGTAAGTTACAAAGAAGCAATGACAGACATAGCATCTAAGGAAACATTAGAATGAAAACATTAAATAACAGATTAGCACACAGATGGAATGATGAAGATGAATCATTTGTAGGAATGTGTCACTTTACAGATTGCTTGAAGAGTTGGTTTACCTTTAGCTGCTGGAGCTTCTGGTTCACTAGGAGTAATAAAAGGCATCTTTTCTTCTGTTGGAACTTCTCCATAAACTTCAGGTTCTTTAAAGATATTAGTTTATTTTACATATTTTAATATTAGTTACAAGACAGGAGTAACAACTTAAAATCACACACACATGCATATGGACAAAGAGCTGTTTGAACAGAAGTTTTTAAAATATATTTCAGCCTGATCATTACTGCTAGAAGTTACCATTCCCAATTAGTAAAAGACAAGTTTACAGAAATATTTAATTTTATTTTCTAGTTTCTTAGTTTTGTGTATTAGATAGAATTTGTAGCTGAATTTCATTTGTCTTCATTTGGTATCAACTATCTCCTTTGCAAGTCAAAAATAAGGTGTTGCTCAGGATGACTCTTAAACCATTGTCTGCTTAAGTTAATTTCTTTGTTCCAGTGTGAATCAGAAATTTAGTTTCTCTCCTATTTATGTATCTTTTTCACATTACTGGAGGAAAAAAGTATAGCATTTTTAAAATGCTAAACTCAGGTTTTTACATTTAGTGTAACATTATAAATTTAAATTTTTTAAAATGTTGAATTATATCTAAATTTGGGGACATAGATGGTCTAAAAGATACGGATATAAGCTTCTTTTAAATAGTTTTGAAAATTAATTTAAAATATCTCATATTTTACACAACAATATAGAGCATGACTTGATATATTCTCTGCAATTTACTGTTTGGTAGAAGTGTCATTGATGTACCTTCATAAAAAGGAGGCTCCTCTTCTCTAGGGATAATGGTGGGTACCTTCTCTTCAAGGACAACTCTCTTATGAAACTCAGGAACTTCAAAGATATTAGCTTTCTTTTAGTAACTTCAAAGTAATTTTCAACTTTTAATATCCCAAACAGAAATAAACCCAGAAAACTAAGGCCTTTTGAGGTCTTGGGAACTTTTCCAGACTGAAATATGATACAGCTCTAGAACTGTCTTGCTGGAACAATTAAATATGTGAAGAAATTTATGGGTTTGGCTCTCAAAGAGCATCAGCCATTTGCTTTCCTTACTGCACTGTCATGCTCTGCCCACTGGTTGGTGTAACAGCTTTAAGACCTTTAACCTACTGACTCTTGCCCCATTGCTTCATGACCCATGTAGAGGTATCAAAACCCCAAGTGAAACTAAACTCACAACTATATTATAAATATAAAGCACTGAAGCTTTACATACTGGTGATGTAAGCAGCACCACCTCCTCAGCATGTTTTCATTCATAACTCCTTGATTTAGTGTCTAGCACATATGTGAAATGTTCACCCCAGAGTTTTGGATTTATCACTGAGAGCTGAATCACCACTTAGAGGCTGGCTACTCTTGCAGTGGTGTAAAGAACATGACAATTTTTAATGATGTTAGCTGGGGAAAATGGCACAAATATTTCCTTTCCATAAAACCTCCTGTCAAAGGCTCCTTTACCTTTCACTGGTGGAACTTCTTTTTCAGGTGTATAAGTAGGTTTCTTTTCCTCAGGGACAGTTCGTTTGAGAACATCTGGCCCTTTAAGATATAATTTAAATTTAGGGCTTTCAAAGCTACTCGAAAGAGGTTAGAAAGAAGAAGATCAAATCTAACAAGGAAGATTTTTGAAACATCAAAGAATTAAATCTGTCCTGAAAGAACATTTATGTTAATTTTGAAGACAGAAGAATAAGATATTAAAAAATAAATTCTTGAAAGATTCCTTTCCAGAAGAAATAAAATTATTATTTCTTTCTGAACTATTTTCATGTGCAGTTTAATGACAGAACACACATTTTTTAAAGTGAGTGTAACATGTATTCAAGAAATGACCTGAAATCAACATGCAAAAAAGACTCAATGACAAACAGATGAAAAAAACACTGTGGGGACATAAAACATATGCAGGTTTCTTAACAAATATTGAGGACAAAAGACTGAAATTAGAGTTCATGCTTCACAAGGACAATGAAGAGGAAGTATACCTTTGGCTGGTGGAGGTGTTTCCTTTTTAGGAATAGCAGGTGGTACCTTTTCTTTTGGAACAGGTTTCTTCGGCACCGCTGGCACTTGAAAGACATTGGTAGTTTTTTTAAGAACGTTTGCAGTATGAGTATTATGTAAGAATAGAAGTTATACAAAAAGCAAACAATGCAGAGAGTCAGAAAACTTAGCAAAACACAAAAACATCTCTCTAATACATAAATACATGCAATAGAGGCCATCTGTCTGGACTATTTTGCTTGGATAAATGCAGCTAGAGTTTCAGTATTCAGTGAAAGAAAAACACTGCTGTTGGATAAATTTTGGATAGGGATAAGTATAAGCCTTAACAATTGGATTTCATATACTATCAGCTCTAAATAATGGCAGCTGGGAATATGGTAAAGTTTCAATTTCCTATTAACTAACTCCAAGCTTTTCTGTAAGAACAAACAAGCAAACTAATCCATCTTTTCCCACTGATTTCATCCTGACAAATCAGAAGAGAAACAACTAGAAAAGTTAGCACAAAACTCATTTCTGGCTAATTTAGTGCTATGAACACAGAATTACAGAACTTTGGAAGTGCAGTAACTTCTCTAGCACCTGCTGACAGCTGCTATTCATGACACTTATGTTTTGTAAAGCCTGATAGAGGGAATACCGATTAAGATGGCACATACTCCAGCACATCATTAGGTTAAAGGAAGTTCTATCTTTTCAGGATTCTGCAGGAAACTAAATTTTCAATGATTAGGTTTAAAATATCACTTACATTGTGATGGCAAAAATTAAGTTAAGATACTAACATCACTCCCTTTGCCTCCAGGAAGTAATTAGTTTGATTTTTGTTTTCTTAATATTTTTTAGTAATTTAACTGTCTTTAACAGTACTATGAAAGAAAGCTGAGTCTAGCAGCCAAATCAGACTAGGTAAATTACTGGATTTGGGGATTCAGAGACTCATGCAGAAGACTGTGTTTTCAAATTTATCTGATGGTTGATGTACCTTTAGCTGGTGGAGCTTCTCTTTTAAGAGCAGGTACTTTTTCTTCTGGCAGAGGTCTTTTGGGCAACTCAGGCACTTTAAAAAATATGTCATTATGGATTATAAGTTATTTTTGAAGAATTACAACAGATATAAAAACAGCAAGCAGAGCAATCACTCATTTGTAGAGGAATCATCATTTATGCAGAAAAAAAGGGACCAGTCATCTCAGAATTCTTGAGTAAGGAAATAAGAAATATCAATGTTCATCTTTTTGGTACATTGTAGATGCACTTTCTGTTTGGTGTGAGGCATCCTATGATCATAAATTTAAATGATGGGAAAGAAGGTTCTACATGAGTCCTAATATCTTTGTAACTCAAAGGAGCTAAACTGGACAAAATAATTAAATATTAATGCAAAAAAAAAAATTAATTCAGGTTGAAGCTGAATTACATCAGAAGATTAACATTTTCTCTGTTTGTGCTTTGTCTCCACTAGCTCACTCTTGGGCAGTCAGAGAGGGACCCCTCCCATTTCATGCTGAAGGGAATTCCTTGGGAAGGACTAGGATAGATACAATCTGTGAACGGATTTATCATTCAACAGACACACATAGGACAACAAACAAGGCAAAATATAAATAAACACCCACAGGAGGCTTAAGCAGCAACTGAAAACTCAACACACTATAAGAACAAAGAAGTCATGACTTGATTTACCTATGGCTGGTTTGGTCTCATAAGCCTCCTCATATACCTCCTCATATTTCTCATAGATCTCTTCCTCATACTTTTCATAGGCATCTTTCTCCTCAGCCTCCGCTTCGTATTGCAGTTCCTGAATTTCCCTATACCCCTCAGGTTCCTCAGGTTCCTCGTAGGCCTCAATTTCCTCGGCTTCCTGAACCTTCTGGAACTCTTCGATGCTCTCGTAGGTCTCGTACTTCTCGTATTCTTCGTATGCATACTCGTACTTCTCCACCACAGGGGCAGGAGCAGGGACCTTTTCTTTCTGGACAAGTTTCTTGGGTACTTCAGGCACTTTAGAAACAGTATTATTGTTACTACACCACAATTATTTAATTTTTAATTTTTTTTTACAGTTAGTCAAGATAATTGACAAAGAACAGACAATGTGCGTGATAACCACAAGAGTAAGTTACATTAAATTATAAACTATGCTTCTGAAAAAAAATATATATACTATAAAAGATTTTAGAATGAGGAGGAAAAACAAATCTTTGGGAGAAATAGGAAGAAATGTATCTGTACCTTTGGTTGGTGTTGGTTCTTTGGGTTTGGGCACAACAGCTTGCACTCTCTCTTCTGCAACAGCTCTTTTACGCACCTCCGTGACTTTAAAGATACAGATTTTGTTTAGGAATTTAAAAACACCAAATCACCTTAGAACAGCGTAAGTAAAAAAGCACAAGAAACAAAGCTCTATGGTTCAACAACGCAAACATTGAAAATGAAGAGTTTTAACATAAATTCAAACAAATATCTTGTACAACAGAGACAAAAATTAGAAAGAAGAGTGTCAAGAGTATTCCTAGCATAAATATTAATTATAAAGAGTATATATACCTTTTGCAGCTGGAACCTCCACTTTTTCAGCAGGGGCAACCAGCACCTTCTCTTCAGGAGCAACCTTCTTAGGCACCTTGGGTACTTTAAAGATAAGACCTAACTTCAGTGTACTTTGAAGGACTTTTAGACACAAAGCCAGAAGTTTACGCACAACAGAGCAGAGACTTGCAAACAAACAAATAGTATTGTAGCAAATACAATACAGGAGAGAAATACTAAAGTGTCCCTTGCTAAACTCAACTTGGATCAAGAATATTATCAGTTAATGAAAACAGAATTTACAGTCTGCAATACCTTTGGCTGGTGGAGCTGGCACCTTTTTAGGAACAGGTTCTTTCACTTCAGGAATGGGTTTCTTAGGCATCTCAGGCACTTTAAAGACATTTTATTTTAAGAAAGTCATCCACCAGTAGTATGAGAAAGAGAACAGAAAACATATACAAAGAGACATAATAAGAACTGATCTGCAGAATGTATTTTTATAAGATGAAACAGAAATGAAAACAAAAGACACTTTACACCTACATAGGCATACTTCTTGAGCAAGTCAAATAATTTTAGAGCTAGTTTTGTGCAGGAATTTGACAGGCACTCTAAGATATCAGTACAGAAATGCAGCAGGGACACAAAGCTAACATAAATAACAAACAAAATAAACTAAACAGAGACACTGAATGAGAATAACAATATTGTTAAATTCTGCACCTTTTGCTGGAGGAAGCTCCAGTTTCTCAGGAGTGGGTATAGGTGTTTTTTCTTTTGGGACAGGTCTCTTAGGAATCTCTGGTTCTTTAAAGATATTATTTTGCAAACACATGTTAAAATTGCTTTCAGAGCAGTAAAAGCATGAACATGGAAACAAGATAAAACACAAAACAAGACCACAAACTCCCCCCAAAACATATATGACTTACATAAACAAGGAATAACTTGTTTAAGTAACATAAACTTACATAGAACAAGGAATAAAGATTAATTTTAATGAAGACAAAAGATGTCATGAGTGACTTGCAAGAAAAGATCATGTACCTTTTTTTGGTACAGTTTCCTGTGGAATAAATTCTTCTTCTTCTTCCTCAGGAACAAAAATGGGAACCTTTTCTTCAGACAGAACTTTCTTTGCAACCTCAGGCACTTTGAAGATATTATTTTAAGAACTTTACTTTCACAACATCACAGAGAAAAATCCATGACATAAAACACAAAGACACCAACTTTAAAGTAACAATAGAAATAAAAACGGGAAACTACTGGGTATTTTTCACTCCCTGAAAACAGCACTGTGCATTTGGGTTACAAGGATTATATGAGGACTAGCTCTTTTGCCCAATTTTTAATTCCACAGTGTCATTGCAAACAGAAAACATTAGAAAGATATGCTACAAACCAGAGGCTAAAGGAGATTATTAGCGTTAAGGTTTTTTTATGTAAAAACCTTCCAGTGTCTGCTTTTTGCTTTTCTCTTTTTTTTTCTCTAAAATACTCATCTGCTGAGGTAGGATCTGCTTGGCATCCAACATTGGCCTTTGCATTAGTCTGCCTCCACTTTGAATTTAACATTTAGGGTATAGGATCTGGTTATTGGTATGATCAGTTGTAAAATTATGGGGGTTTTGTATAATTTTAGCTAAAATCCTTGAGAATCTTGCTTATTGTCAAGGTATATATAAGAGTGACCTCCCTGAGTTGAAGAATTTCCAGGTAAAGGCCCATAAAAATTTAATTTCAGCTATGGTTTTAAACAAAATTTAAATTAATTTAAAATTATTTCTGGATGATAATATCTCAAGGAATTATTTCATTCACAGTAGTCACTTAAAGTGGAAAAAAGCAGATCATTCAAGTCCTGATTCTCAGCCTACTGCAGTCAATAGCAAAATAGACAAACCCTGTCTGAGCCCTAGCACTGCTCACTATGAGGGGGCAGCAGGATCTGAATTCACATGAGCATAAATTCAATGTTAAAACTGGGTTCTGCTGAAATATAAAAATAAGAGAGAGAGGAATTATCTGCATACACCACAACGTGATATACCTTTAGCTGGTGGCATTTTCTTTGCTTTAGGAACTGCAACAGGTACTTTTTCTTCTGGGACAGCTCTCTTGGGCACCTCTGGCACTTTAAAGATATTGTTTTGATAAGAAATTTGCTATTGCTTTTAGAGCATCAAAACTACTAAAACTACAGACCAAAGCCACAAAGACCAAAAAGAAGAAGAAGAAAACCTCTCTCAGAAGGTTAATTGAGGTTTACATCAAGCTTAAAACCTGGAGATGAAGATCTATTAATGAATTGCACAATGCTCTCACAATCTTCAAGAAGGAATGGTGTACCTCTTGCTGGCATCTCTGGAACCTTTTCCTCTTCTTCTTCTTCTTCTTCTTCTTCTTCTTCTTCTTCTTCTTCTTCTTCTTCTTCTTCTTCTTCTTCTTCTTCAGGGACAAAGATAGGTACTTCTTCCCTGGGACGTCTTGGTATTTCCGGCACTTTAAAGATAGTTTTTAGTTGTAGAAAACTTAGACAGAAGTTACACAGAAGCTAAAGAGTGTGAGTTAGCAGGTACATTTGTCACACAGTGCTACAATACTTCAGTTAAATTCCAACAACAGACACACAGAAACAAGACCAAGCATCATCCACATGTTCAGTTATAGGAAGCAATACCTTTGGCTGGTGGAGGTTCTGGCTTTTTATGTACAGGGACAGGTACTGCCTTTTCTGGAACCTTCTTGGGAACTTCAGGCACTTTAAAGACATTTTTGTTTAGGGAATTAATTTTCAGTGTAACATAAAACATAGTAAAATGATAACTGTATATCTGATATTAAGATAACTTCACAAATATGGTAAAATCTAGGTGTGTATGAAAGTTAACATTGATTTTACCCACAGATTTATGTACAGATGTAAACTTACAAATATACAGAGACCACAGAACCACAAATTGGTGTAGTAAGGCTAAAGGGGAAGTCTGGCTCTTTAGGTAAATGTTTTATGTTTTGGAGCATCTGTCTTTGAAACAGCGAGTCCTTTAAAATGATTTAGATGTATAAGATCCAAAAGATAGCGACAATACAAAACACAAAGACATTTTCGAAGTGCAGAGTAAGCATAGAACCCATGACTGACAGACACAGACACAACAGGGTCCTGACCAAACAGCCCAGGGAGTGGTTCAAACACATTGGGCCAAAGAGTGGGATTGTTACTGGCAGTAACAATCTTCCTCTAAAGATGAAGAAGCAAAAATAGAATCACACAGTTGAACATGTTGTACCTTTGGCTGGTGGAGGCTCTTCCACTTTTTTAGGCACTGGGACATGTACCTTCTCTTCTGGCACAGGTTTCTTTGGTACTTCAGGCACTTGAAAAAATATTATGGTAGCTTAAGAATTTAATTTTTTAACCACAAGGTAAAGAACATTGAAAGGAATCAATAAAGTTGGATGACAAAGAGGAACTGTCAAGAATAGAAAATTTTCTTCACTCTACATTACATATGAACAAATACTGACTTTTAATTTATTTTTTTTTTATAAACATTCAGTCAAGAGCTATATCAAGTCATATACCTTTGGCTGGTGGAACGTCCTTCTTTTTTGGTACAGGAACAGGAACCTTCTCTTCTGGCACAGGTTTCTTTGGCACTTCTGGAACTTAGTAAGATATTATTAAAAATTGAGCTTGGCATGAGAATCGAAAAAATTTGTGACATACAAACCAGTCACACTAAAACAATTAAACACAAACAAAAGGAACCACAGCTCTTAAGAGGAAGTATCCTAGTTTTTAACACAAGTGAGAAGATAAATGAATGCTAGAAGATCTTTCTGACCACAGATAATTACAAGTGCATATACCTTTAGCTGGGGGAGCTTCCTTCTTCGGCACCAGGACTTTCTTTTCAGGTACAAGTTTCTTTGGCACCTCGGGCACTTCAAAAACATCATTTTGGTTAAAAAACAAACCATAAGATACTCAAAACAGATATTAAACAAAAAAGACAGCAACACAAATATTTCATATGAAGACACCTCTCCAAAAAGAACAGAAAAAATAATAAGCAATTAAGGCATCTGAAAAATAATGTGAATTACACATTCAGAGGATGTCTTCTAATATAAAGAGATTATATATACCTTTTGCTGGAGGAGGTTCTTTTTTCTTCAGAATAGGTATTTTTTCCTCTGGAACAGGCTTCTTGGGAACCTCAGGCACTTGAAAGATACCATTAATGTTTTAAGTATTTACTTCCATAACAACAGGAACATAAAGTGCAAACAAACATCACAAATACATACTCATGCAAGCAAACATCACATACTCCAAACAAACAGCTAGGATTTAACAGGGTTAATCGTTAAGACAAAATAAATCATTAAGACAAAATTAAAAAAAACCCACATCATATTAGCTGCTATTATGTCCATTCTTCCTGATCAGCCATTGAGGCCATCAACAAAAATATTTTTAACTTCCAGAGCTTTTTTGCTGATCAGAAGATTAAGTCAGAGTTTGACTCTTTTGAACCAGCTATTAAAAACAATTATAAAATGTCATGGTGGGAAATTTGCAAAAATATAATTTTATTTTTTTCTCTGATTTCTGGATGTTTATTACAAATATTGTAACAAACAATTACTAAATTGCTGTGTTAGCTATTTAGTGCTTTTACTATTTTCCATATTTTCCACTAGAACTATATTCCCAATGCTTGTCAGGCATGTAATTGACAGCATCTGATCATATTGTTTTCTATATATCAAATATAAATTGATGATTGTATTTTCTTCCTGAAAAATTTCCAAGAGCTTTCACATGCAAAAAAACCAAGCACATCTAGTTTATCAACTGTCTTACTTCAAGCACAAAACTGTGGGCACATTTTAAGTACCCAGCAGTTTATACCACAATTTGTTGGGTAAACGAAATGTTTTTTTAAAAAATCCGTTTACTCTTCTGAAATCAACAGGTTTTTCCTTTAACCACAAGGAGGCAAAGGTTTCAACTAAAACTCTTTCAACTTTTGTAATGAACATATAAATTTTACAATGACAGGAGAATAATCCCACTGGCTCTGAGCATATAAATTTTACAATGACAGGAGAATAATCCCACTGGCTCTGTGCATACTGAAGAAAGTTTGAAGCACATCTGAATTTAACTTAGCTACTGTGAGAGATTCAATGGAAATTTCAGCCACCACCAATCTTCCTGTTCAGGATTATCCTGGTTTTTGCAGTGCACAGCCTCATCTTTCCTCAACTAAGAAAAATATGCTCATGTTTATAAGAAAATTTCTACTGCAAACAATGTTAGATATAGCTTTGACATTCATTAATTAGTCAAAAGATATTCTGAGCTTCTTTGATGGAAAAAGACACTATGGAAAGCTTTGCATCAGGACGGAAAGGATACTCTTAGATGATTATGTAGTTTTGGAAAATTGGATATAAATTATCTATATCTTTATATTATGATGTAGAAAGGCTTTATTACCAAGATCTTGGCGTGACCTAGTTCTCCTAAGCAGTGAACATTATGTTCATCCTCTACTAACACTGTAGAAAATTTTTACCCAAACCATAAAAATTAGTCCTAAGGAAAACACCTGAAACTAAGAGTATTTAAATATGGATATTTAAGAAAAATTTTGTATTTCTTTTTCATGAAAATGTATTATTCCCTTCAACATAGAAATAAACATCAACCATAAGGCTTTCTAAGATTTCAGAAAATAATTCAGTGTGACTTATGTTCCTAAATCACCTATTTTCAAGCACCCTAGCTATTTTCTAAATAAATATATTTTTTGTCTATGATTGCAGACTTTACATAAGTATTTTTAAATACTTCAAGCACAGTCTGATAGCAAAATTGGACCCCAGATGAGGATGAAGTTAAGCTCAGTTAAATTTTCTTAGTGGGTTATACAGAGTTCATGTGAAAGAGGAATGAACATGTATGACATGGAACATTTGAATTTATAGTGGTAGTAGTAAAGAGTAGACATCACATATTTTCTGCACTAGATAATAATCAATAAACATCTTAAAAAAATGAACACTGTAAAGCACACTGCAACATTTTAAAACAACACTTTGGTATTTTCACAGAACGAAAAGGTACTGCTTTTTCTCACACAGAGCCTAAAGTTAAAGTATACCTCTAGCTGGGACAGGAGCCTTCTCTTCATACTGAGGAACCTGTATCTCTTCCTCCTCATACTCAGCAACTTCTTCTCTGTAATAAGCAGCTTCTTCTTCATAATGGATGACTTCCTCTTCGTACTGAGGAGCTTCTTCCTCTTCATACTCAGGAGCTTCTTCCTCTTCGTACTGAGGAGCTTCTTCTTCATAGTGACTGACCTCTTCATAGTGGTGAACTTCCTCCTTGTAACGCACTACCTCTTCCTGATACCTGGGGGTAACTTCCTCCTCGTATTTTGGAATCTCCTCTTCATACTGAGGCACTTCCACGTAGGCTTTTTCTTTTCGCACAACTGTCTTACGTACTTCGGGCACTTAAAAAGACACCAATTGAAAGAACTTTAAAATTGAGCACATAAGTCTTACTAATAATAAGGATCACAAGGCATTGTACACTAAGAATTAACCAATGGGAGAACATTCCATAGAAGACAAATCAGTACTCACTGTACATGGAACACACAATACACAAAAAACATTTACACCATATTTCAATATTCTGTCCAGTATACCTTTGGCTGGTGGTCTTGCCATTTTTTTAGGAGGATAAATTGGTACTCTTTCTTCAATGATAGCCCTCTCTGGTACATCAGGCACTTAAAAGATACAGTACAATTACATTTAAGAATTTTTAGAAGTAAATTGTTTAAAAGCAAAAACATTCTTGGCAAGAAACAGAAAAAGATGTCTTACAAACACAAGACAAACATGCTTATTGTCACTGGACATGTAGCTAGGAAAGTCATTAGACTGCTTTTCAATTAAGAAACAACGAATTTTTCAAGATGCCAATATGAGCAGTTGACATGATTCCTGCTTCATCCACTGCTGCGACAGTGAAGTTAAACTTGCTGATGGGCAGAACTCAAAATCCAAAGCCATTCAATTACAAACTCAATTAATCTCATTGCTCTCCGTAGCAGCTCCTCTCCACAGCAGGGGGCTCTTTGCACTACCACAAGAAGGGATCAAGAGTCCTCATTGACTGACAACAGAAGATTTGCATAGGAAAATCTGGATGAAGGTGAGGGAACACATAGAGAAAACCTTTGAGAGTGACTAACAATAGATAAGAGCTTGGGTCTAATTAAAAGCCAGAGAATGACTTGCTCAGTGAGGAAGGGATTTTTCCTCTTCTGTCAAGTACTTTGTGAAGTGACTTGTTTGTTCTGACAGGCAAGGAGCCATTCCTTGTAGAAGCAGGAGCATTTCCAAAAGGTAAAGATGTGGCTATTTTCAGTTTTAAAGATTTATTTAGGAAAGAATCCTTGCTATGTTTAAGCAGCATATTCTCCTTTACAGAAGTGTGTGGGTCTTGTCTTCTGAGGCAAGTATCTTGGAAGATTTTTGACCAATATAACTGGAAACTGCACAAAAAATTACCTTGGCATTTTAAGATCCGGCAGACTTGTCAAGTTAGAGAAAAACTGGCATTTTCTTAACAAATTTGAGATTTTTTTCGACCTTAAGAGGTGGAATCTATTCTGGTAGTGACAGATTTGAGAATTTCTAGAAGCTTTATTCATAACAAGATACAGTGAACATAGATGAGTGGCTGCCACAAGTCTTGGTGCGTGGTGTTATTTTTGGGGCAATGTGAAGACTCATTAACTCTTTAAGTATTTTCTGTCAGAGTCTTCCTTGATATTTAATTATAAATACCAGGTACATCTACATCTGAAATCTTAAACCAAAACTGGTTGGAACTGGTACTTTGGTGGATTTGAAAACACAAACTGCATTGTGCATGATTGGCCTTTTTGGAAAACTCAGGTTCTTTTGGATTCTTTATTTCCAGCTCAAACTCCTCTGCTTGGTACCCCATTGTACAACTTTGTATTTAATGTCCTTCTGCTTTAACTCTTTTCTTTCCAGAGCAGATGGCATGCTACACATGCCTTACAGAGAACCAAAGATCATCTTTTATCATATTCTTAGTACTCATGATATGCTTGTCCCCCATCTTTAGAGACTAAATATATTATTTAACTTCATGCTGATTTGATTGTATTACCCTTTCATTATATGAATATGATAATGCTATTTATCAACAGTATCGGGTCTAAAAGTAGTAAGTGTGAGGCATCTTGTGGGTCATTTTTCACAAATCAATTGTCTGCAAAAGTGAGAGCAATGAATTTTCTTTAAAGGCTGTGGACTGTTGAGCAGGCAGATCCATTACATTGGATTGTGTTAAGTGTCTCAGCCATGTAGACAACAGTGGAGCTGAAGATTTTTTCTTTAACCTTCAGATTTAGGTGAGGAGTTGCTTTAACACAACAGGAAAGGACTGTCTTTCTTTTCATTATAGGAAAGCCTGTTAATTTAAATGAAAGCAAAGACTGTCTCCTGTTTCCCCTCAAAGTTCAGACAGGTGGCAAGATTTGAAAAGGAGGACCTAATGAAATTATTTGGTTTCCACAATGAGAACAGCAGTAAGCCAAGTGGAAAGAATTAAACATTTTGTGAGAATGGAATACTGTCCTGTGTTATTCTACAAACTTCACTTTCACAATAAACTGGCAATAGCAAAGGACATGAAATTTTGTTTTGTTCTCTCTGGTTATTTTTACTATCTGACATGATGTAACTTTGGATACAGAATCTTTTTAGTCTTCATACCTGTGTATGAAATCTCCTTTTCTGTGTGGAGAGAAATGGATACTTCCTCTGACATAGCCCAATGTTCTTCTTCTGTTGGTACTTCAAAGACAGAGTCTAACATTAATTTTTTTTTCTGATATAATATCATGTACAATAATAAACATCCCATTTGGAGTTTCTTAGAAAAATAACTATTATTTCCTGACACCACCCACACCCAGAGCAATTGGGAAAAATATCTCTAGTATTTCTCAAATACTTTGTAAACGTTCCTCTGGGACTAACAGCAATAGACTTGGTAGTGTAAGGTTAATGGCTGGACTCAATGACCTTAAGTGTCTTGTCCAACTTAAATGACTCTACAATTCTACATTTGAACCTCTGGACATGTGCCAGGCCAATAGGCCTGCAGCTCTGGTAGTATCACACGAGCACAATCTGTTCACAGATTAACCCAGGGCTACCTTCTGGTGGTGGAGACACTTTTCTCTTTTGAACAGCAATGGATACTCTTTCTTCTCTGGCAGTTTTCCTCTGTGCTTCTGGCACTTTAAAGATAGTAATTGTAAGAATACTAGCTTCTAAAAGAAATCACACACATTCTGAAGTTCATATGAAAGAATTATGGACAAACAAATATGAGCAAATAGCACACAATTTAAAAGAAAATATAATAAACACAACAATCACATGAGACATACAAATAATACGTACTAAAATAATATATCTAATATTAGAATAATGAATATGTAGACCAAAACAAATCAAAACAGAATATTCACATATTGTGAAATAAGATGGAATGAAGATGAAAGTAAGAGGTAAATACTTTGTCTCTAAACTCTTCAGAAACTCAATTAAACCACAGAACACCACACACACTTACATAACAAAATCAAACACAAGAAAAGCACAGAAATAGAACATATTTGTAAGCTTGAAACACTTCACTGAATATTGACAATACTATAAAACATGGATAATTTTTTTTCTAAATGTGTTCAATATTTTTTCACTGAGCAAATGTCATTACTCAGCTTTGCAAAGCATTTAAGCATCCAGAGTAGTCAATGAAATTAAATAGCAGCTAAAAAATGCAAAGAATGAAGCTGTATGACTATTGTCTGTCACACTCTGCAGTATTTTGAAGGGGAGAATACAAAAGGTCCTTTTCATTTATAATCAAATCAGAAGAGACAGATTTGATTAACCAGGCAGACTGTGAGTATGATGCACATGGATGTTTGATATTTAAAACCCATCTCTACTTCCAAAAGAACTTGTATACCTTTAGCTGGTGGAGCTGCCACTTTCTGTGAAATGGGAACAGGTACTTTGTCTTCTGGCACAGGCTTCTTGGGCACTGCTAGCAGTTTTTAAAGAAAAGTTTATTGTAATAGATGTTAAATTAATCACAGTATACAGACATAAGCAGATGACAAAACACAAATCAGAGACTTGACATTTCTTCAAGTAAAAAATAAGAAAAAAAAAGACAGGAAACACTGAACATTACAGTCTGTGTTAGATAACTAGACATAAATACAAACCACTATTCTGAAACAAGACTTCTCTTGTGTAGCTCTGAAAATTTATATACCTTTCTTTGGTGGAGCCACTTCTTTTTTAGCAACTGCAACTTTTTCTTCTGTGATAATTTTCCTGTGCACTTCAGTCACTTAAAAATAATGTGCAAGAATGTTTAATTACAATACTTGAAATGCAGATATATGTTTCTTTTACTTATTCTGATTGTTTAAAAAATAAAAGTCCTAAGTGAACTTCAACAGCAGCAAAAATAAGACACTTCTGAAGAGCATCCTTTACAGCCATAGCACAAAAAGGAGTAAGGGGTCAAAAGAAAGGGGAGATCTCTACAAAGGTTGCAGAGACTAACAAACAAAACAACATTTCAGTAAAATGCCTAAACACAAATACTGCAAGACCAAACAAAAAAATCTCCATGGTAATATGCTGTTTACCTTTGGTTGTTGGAGGTTCTTCAAATTCTGCCTCAAAAGTGGGCACCAATGCTTCTGCAGGTTCTTAAAAAAGATTGTGTAGCTTCAGAAAATTTGTTTGATTTCATCAACGAGTGTAAGATAGAAGATGAAATAACATATAAACAACATATAATAACATATAAATCTCTTCAGGACAGCACAGGTCACAGGTGTCATTGTGGACAAACAGACATAAATACATGTTTAATGTTGAAGAAATTTGATATGGGAGATATATATTGTATCAACAATACAATCCCCAACATAGGCATATATGTTAAAGATGGAATGCAGCAAAAAAAGCATTTTTTTTGCTACAGGAAGAAACACTGATATACCTTTTGCTGGTGGAGCCACCATTTTTTTAGACACAGGAACAAGTACTTTCTCTTTAGGAACTGCTTTCTTATGAACTTCAGGAACTTTGGAAAAATGGGTAAGATGAAAAAGAAGATGAGAAAGAGTATTAAAGTCTGGTATCTGCAATTGTCCACCACACAATGCTTTTTACTGAGCTAAGACAGACAATGATTTTCAAAGCACGAGGTGGAATTTGAGACAGCATTCATCACTGTAAGAAGACACCACCCACATCAACATGTGCAAGCAGGACAATAAGAAAAACATAATCCCTTTGAAGACACATCAACCAGTGGAGGAACTGGTTTATACCTTTAACTCCTGGAGCTTCCTTAGGAGCAGCTGGGACTTTTGGCTCAGGGGCAACTCTCCTGTGCTTCTCAGGCACTTTAAAAGATTACAAAACATAGTTTTACATAGAGGACTAGCATCACCGTAGCAGTAACACACACAAAATGCCAAAAATGGACATAAACATGTAGTGGTAGCATAATGTTAACAATGACAGCTCATATGTTGTAGTGAAATGAACTTATACCTTTTGTGGGTGGGGCTTCCTCTCTTTTTGGAACAGTTACTGTCTCCTCTATGTAGTAAGACTCTTCTTCAGTCACTTTTAAAAAGAGTAAAATATAAAAATACCTAAGTTTAAATATTTGACATATATCACTGTGTTTATGGCCCTGGTAAGCAACAAAACATTTGTAAGAGAGAATAATAAACAGTGTGTTCTATTATTAAGACTCCTCTGGGATGACAAAATCTACATTCAAGCCATCCTGCTTCCTCTGAGGCCCATGGAAACACTCCAAGCAACTTAAATAGAACTGAGAGACTGAGCTCTCATCTTGTATTTGTGTGGAATTTGAAAATGCTCCATTTCTCTGTCCACTAACTCACTAATGTGGAAATTTGTCCATTTTGAGAAACCCTCTTTTCCCAAATACTGAGAAAATTCCTTGACTAAAGATATCCCTGGAAACATCTGTGGTGTCACTTGTTGTAGAGATTGAGTCAGACAGTGTTACTGTCCTTCACAGTATTACGTTACCACCAATAAACTTACAGGTGGAAACAATATACTCATTTTACAATGAAATTGTCTGAGGAACTCAAGTGCACTGTGATATTTGGAAGAACATTTACTTTATCCAAGCAACCTGGTGGAAGAGGAACTTCCAAGAGAGGATTTTTTTAAACAGAAAGAAGGCCTGATAGATCTCACTGTCAAAGAATTATCTTATTATTTTCATTGAAAATCCTGCATTGAAACAGGATTGGCTACTCCACTTTTCAAAAGCAAGCAATAGAAATTGTAGACATTAAAATTAAAATTTATACGTTACAAAACATATTTATATAGTAGTAATTTTTTTGTTATGGATAAAGCAGATATTAATCCAAAGTGTCTATTTGGTATGGACCAAAAATTACTTTGTTGCTTTTGCCTAGTATTCCTGAATTGTTGTCATACCTTCAGAAATCTCTTCTCTGTGAATGGAAACAGATACTTCCTCTGCTTCTTCTTCAGACCACTCCTCAACTGTTGGTTCTTTAAGGAAAAGCATTAGTTTTAGTATTTTTGGTGGGTGGATAGATGGAGAGAGGGAGGGATTGATGGATAGAGAAGATGCAAACCAATTCTTAGAAGTTCTATATGAGAATGACAGATATGTATACAATCCAAAACCTGCTGTGCATATACATGTGTGTGATTTGCTCTAAATTATGTGTTTGTCCATGTCCCAGGTTCCCTGTTGTGTGGTGGTGTATCTAATACCATTCACTGGTCATTAGAATGCGTCAGCTCCCCAAATTTCCCCATCACAACAACTTCAGGTGGGGGAAACAAGAGTCAAAGAATTAGAGGTTTCTCCTTGATCCAGCTGTATGAAAGTGAGGAAAGGAACAAATGAGATGGATAGGTCAAGAGCTGGAAGGAAATCCTGGCATGTGCTCATCTACAAAGGTGACTGTATGAGGGAAAACCTCAAGTGGTTCTGGAGAAAAGGTTAATTTGCAGGAGACAAACAGAAATTGACACTGCAATAGGGATATGTATTTCCAAGTTCATATTTTAGATAGACATCTTCCAAATTTTCTTCTAAAAATTCAGGTATGGCTTTTAAAGGAAAGCACAAATTGTCTTGAATGGGGAGTTATTAATGTGATATAAAAACAGACAAAATGCTGATTTCAGCTATCTTGAAGCAGATATTATGTGGAATTATACTAAATTAAAACAACTGATCTCAATCTTCCCTGAACATGAGAATGTGAACTGAAAGCTGGTGAGAAGTTAACACTGCAGAGGGAAGCAGCATTTTATCTTCAGGGCTACAGAGATCTTTGTAGAGAGTATGACAAAAGGATGGTTACAGCCCTAATCTGTGGAGTCTAAAATGAACAATACATCCATATTTGCTACTGCAATTTTATGAGCCCCTGATCTGAAGATCATTGTGTTCAGTATTAGAGCTTCCATTCCTGTCAATGTGGTGGGATCCTGACATTCAAGACTGAAATTTAAATGGCTTTTAACTGCCTGCAGTTCAACACAAAACTCATACAAGATACCTATCAAAAAATTTTCGGTGTATTTTGATCTTGATATTAGAACAACAGACTTGTAGACATGGCATATGTTTCTCACTATTGTCTGTTTATAGTGTACCTTCAGGTGATGGGATTTCCTCTGGAATGGCAACAGATATTCTTTCTTCTGTAATAAGTACTCTTTCTTCAAAAGTGGCTTTCTTCTGCACTTCAGGCACTTTGAAAGATAATGATAATAAATGTATGCTGTTCCAATTCCATTGTGAAAGAACATTTTAGGTTTCCAAAGAATTGCTTAAGGGTACTGAGCACATAACATATAACAGAGATTCAATATTTAGGAAGAATACTATATAAGTATTGCATAAGAGATACAGCATACTGTAATGGTCCACTGTCTAAATCAGAACAGCAGAACTCACAGGGGAAGCACAAATCAGTGACTAATAACAGCACAGAACACATAAACAAGCTCAGAAATAGCAAATTGTTGTGTTCTACTGGAAAGCATACCTTTAGCTGGACGAGCCTCGATTTTTTTAGGAACTGCAGGAGATACTGTTTCTTTAGGGACAGGTTTCTTAGGAACTGCAGGCACTTAAAAAAAGTATTTGTTTTAGAACCTCTGATGGAAAAACTGGCAAATGCATCACGTAAGAGAAATGTGTTGTTAAAAAAGATTGCACATGGACATGTTTTGCTTACCAAACCAGGCTGAGATAAATGCAATATTCTAAAGACTACAATAAATGATATTAAAGTGAGCTATATTGTACCTTCTGCAGAGGGAGTTTCTACTTTAGGAACATATGGTATTTTTTCTTCTGGAGCCAGTTTCTTAGGTACTTCTGGCACTTCAAAGATATTAATAATGATATAATTAACTAAAATTAACAAGTGTTTTAAGAATAAATCTGTAGTGCACCTAAACACACAACTGACACAAGAGATACATATTTAACCTAGCTGAAGTAAAACTGGTTTAATTTAGCAATCAACCCCAAAATTTGACATATAAGATGCTTAAGATAATAGGAAAAGAACATTATTTTTTTAAGTGTACCTTTAGGTGTTGGAGCTTCCTCTCTTTTCGGAACAGCAACTTTTTTCTCTGGTGGAGCTTTCTTAGGAACCTCTGGCACTTAAAAAATCATAACATATAAGATAACTGAATTCTAAATTTCAAAGATTTATTGAAGTATTATAGATTTCATTAATCCATTTATAAGAATATCAAGACTCACCACATAACACATTCATACATTTAACATAGAAAGATATATGACAAGAGCAACATATGTTTGATAAAAAAATCAAACTAGTTGCTTGAAGACAATCAAATGCTTTAAGACTGATTTCTTGACTGAAGAAAAGCTGCTCGAATATATTACCAGGTCATAAAATCTCTCATGGATGTACAGAGAATTAGACATAAATATAAATTCTAACATAAACATGCTTACATACAGACTAACAGGAAAATAAAACTCAACAAGTAGTGTACACTCCATCAGCAAGTGTATCTTTGGCATGCAGATGTTATCCTTTGGGAGAAGGAACATGTACTTTTTTTTCAAGCACAGTTTTTCTAGACCCGTCAAAAACTCTAAAGGTATTAAAATTCATTTAAGTAACCTTTCTAAGGCTTTTGAATGTCTTAGATGAGCACAGACGTTCACACAAGACACACAAAGATTACATTTGCCATATGCTGATGTTGAGAACATAAGAGAAGTTAGGAGAAGAGGACAATGGCACAGAACTGGTTAAAGCCCACATTCAAAGATGCTGTACCTTTTGCTGGGGGAGCCACCTCCTTTTTAGCAACAGCAACTCTCTTTTCTGGAACAGGTTTCTTAGGGACTTCAGGCACTTTGGAAAACATTGTTAAAGTAAGAGATCTTTAGTTTTTGGAACACTAACCCAGATTTGAGTAATCCAAGATTTTTTTATACAATGAACAGAGTGCTTGGACAAGGAGCTGAGCTGACACAATACAATGTACAGCCTTTGGTACAAATGTGGACAATACAGGAAAGACATTCTGATGCAATATAAAACTTCTATGCTAAAATCACTGCACTAGCACTTCTCATTTTACTCTCTTGAAGTAAAAACACCCTACACTTGCCTGCAAAAGCCACAAAACTTAAATAGAAATAACAAGTACAAGAGTGTTAAGAAAGAGAAGGGCCCAAGCTCAGACAAATTCAAGCTGTAAGTTGTTATAGCACAATTGAGAAACTGAAATTGTGCAACAGATACAATGCAAAATCAAATAATGCATATGGAGATAGTGCAAAAACAAAGACACAGAGAGAGTTAATTCCTAAACACACTCAAGAAAACATGAAAAATAATACAAAGAAAGAAAATTTGTTTGGGTTTTGATTCTTTCTTTCTTTACTAGAGCAGCAGAAATACCTTTAGCTGTTGGAGCTTCTGTTTTAGGGACAGGAACGGGCTTTCTTTCTTCTGGAACACGCCTCTTTGGTAGCTCAGGCACTTTAAAAGATAGGTGGTGATTGTTTAGAGGACAGTTAAAATAATTGGTAAAACACAGTAGGCTACTCTTAACATGGTGTATAAGCAAACACTGTATGTCAAACACTATTCTGTTTTATCAAACAGATACAACAAACCCATCTCACAAAAAGCTATTAAAGGAATTATTTAAAGCAGTCATGAAGAAGAGTAAGATAGAAATGCAATAAGGCTTGAAGCTTTGAGAGCAGAGCCATAGAGAAATTGAAAGATGTCAGTTCTGATAAGCTATCCTTCCACAAACAGTGTTACACACAGATATTGGGGAAGTTCAGAAAAACGGAGCAGATATTGATGCAAAGACTTTATTCACCTTCAACGTGAGAGATCTCCAGTTCTGTAGAAATGAATTCTTCCTCCTCCTCAACCTCCTTAGGAGCTACAATAGGAATTTTAAAGATATTAAATGTTGAGATAGGAGATATCAGTGTCCATAATAAATGTGAAAAGTTTTAAGATATTATGTGTGTCTGGCACACAATCATCACTGAAACCCATATGTTAATATGTAAAAAAAATTTTAACTAGAAAATTAACAGCATGTGCAAATCTCACAATGAATTTTGATTCAAATTAAAACAAACAACCAAACAAATATTTATTAGACTCCCATCCTTAATCAAACTACCTTCAACTGGGTAAACAGCTTCAAAGAATCTTTCTTCAACTGTTTTCACATGCTCAGTTGGCTCTTCAAAGAAAAGTATTTAAACAATATTAAGATAAAATAGTTGAAATATTTCCATCTGTTAAGCTATAACACAATGGACAAAAGAAGCAAAGCAAACTGAAAGACAAATGTATGATATGTCTAAATATGTAATTTGCCATACATAAAAGTAGATTAAAAGAAAGTATAGTATGATTGATAGATTGCTTTGATTTGGGTACATAGACTTTTGGTTTTGTACATACCTGTAACATCATATGAATACTCTTCTTCTCTGTGGACAGAAACTGACATCTTTTCTTCTGAAACAGTCCATGTTTCTACTGTTGGTACTTTAAAGATAGGATTTTGTTTTAGTATTTGATATTCTAGAGCCACATTAGTGGTAGTCAGCACATGAGTTTTTATCAAATCTTTATCTGTATTGCACATTAAAGTCTTAGACATATTTAGACAGTCAGTATTCATATTCAAAAATACTGAACACAGAACAGCATGGAAGTATAATATTTAGTATTTGTTAAAGACTAAAGACACAGACACCTTTAACATAAACATATGAAACAAAATGCATGCAGATGTTTTTGGAAATAGCACATCAGAAGAATTCTAAAGGAGGTTCTTCAAAGATATTTTTGGGCATAGGGACACAATTATTATGTAAGGATAGGCCAGCAAGCAGAACAGATGAAGAAAAAGCTAAGTCACACTGCAGTGTGACCTTAGGTTCTTTAAACAAGAACCAAACAGGTATCCACAAACATGTTAAAAACAGACTTTATAAAAAACAAAAGCATGGTAGACATACTAATTAAACACTGAGAGTAGTCACAGCATGACTACTACTATGGATCCAGATACATACACACAGGCCCACATCCAAAAGAGGCACAGAAACAAATAGGGTGCTAAAAAATATGTAAACTGCAATTCAAAGATGCTGATCTGTACCTTCCTTTTTCATAACCTTTTCCTCAACGACCATTGGCGTAGGCTTTGGTGGCAGAACTTTCTTGGTAACTGTTGGCATTAGAATTTTGTTACTCAGTCAAATATTTAGCAAAGAGATCAAAATAAGTCTACAGCTATCTATCAATGATGTTGAAAATACAACAAACAAGACAATCCAACTCAGCAGCTAAGTCAGGCTTCTTGGAATCACACAAAGCATAAGGACACATGAGAAATGTGTTTCTTTCTGTTGCTGTGTTCTAAAGGCTCTGGGTAGCTCAGGGCATTTAGCACACAAGGCATTTCCTGGCACTTACTGAATTACAGCTAACAGAATCCTGCTGCAGAATGGGAAATGCTATACAAAGCATTAAGAGAATAAGGGTGCACCTTTATTTTATAACCAAAGAATTAACCAAGGTAGATGGGTCAAGATGGAAATCTAAGCAAGACAGGGACTTCACATCTTCAGGTTAGGGAGAAACACACTATTTCACCCAGTGCAATTTTATACACACATCCTCTCTTAAAGCATTGGTAGTTAATATTTGCATTTAGTATTTTCCCCTAAAAAGCTTTTAATCTTCTTTTTAAAGAATTCAGCAGAAGCTCTTATTAGATCAGACCATGTTAAGTAAAGACAAAACATATGCAGATCAGCCAAGTTACAAAAGCCACAACTTTCATGGAAAGACGACATTAAGTTAACTAAACAGTAGTTACCCTCAGCCTTTTTGACTTTTTCTTCTGCAATCCTCTGAGTGGTTATCTCCACTTTTTCATCAACAGGTTTCTTGACAACTGCAAGTAATTCAGATAGATTTATTGTTTAAGTAATCTTGCAAACTGTTTCCTGGATACAAACCAGATGAGAACTGGCCTTTTACTTGTTTAGGATGCTATAAACATTGTGCATCCTGTGCACTGTTCAGGGCATTGTTTGCTGGTGGTGAAAGGTGGTGGCATTGAGGGCCCACCCTCCTTTGAGAGATATGCAGGGATCTAAATGGAGAACACTTCCAGGAGGGCAGCATTTAATTCCTTACACCCATGCCCAAGACTAATATGCAGGGAGAAGGAAGAATAACTGGAGTTCAGCTTGATTTTACCATCAATTCTTGTTTTGATTCAACCCTCATTGAGCAGAGAGCTCAGAAATATGAGGTGGGAGAAGAGATAGGGTTTGCCAGGACCCTTGCTCATCCCACTGTTCAACACAAACAGAATTTCCTCCTTTCCAAAGAAATGTGAGTAACCAGCATCTTTCAGCTTGGAGAAGATACATGAGAGATCTCAATCTGCATGTTCCTGTTAGTTTTGTGGGAAAGTCATACCTTTTTGAACAGTTACTTCCTTCTTTTCCTTCTTTTCAGCTGTAATTGCTGGTGGTTTTCGCTCAGGCACAGGTTTCTTAGGAACTTCAGTCACTTAAAAAACAATAACATCAGTTAATGATAAAAGATTTGTTGTCAAAAGGCTCTGTAGACAGAAAAGTATTAGCTACACCATTATAATTTTATGAATTTTAAAAATACACAGAGACTTTAGGAGATCCAACTGTTGAAGTAAAATGTTTTGCCTATTTCCAAGTTTCATGTTTCCTCATCAGAGCCAAGTTCTGTTTCTAGTGTTACTAATCTCCAAGACAGTTTTAGCATGCAAGAAATTGCAAAATACAGCCATTAAAATCAATAAATAAATGTGTGAAATATTTAAGTAAATCAAGTTTATATAGAGCACATGAAAATGACAGAAAAAATATCCAAAAAAAACCTAAAAATGGCACATATCCTTACTACTAACTACTAACTCATATTAGATTTTAAAGACCTGCAAAGTTCATTGGCAATGAATTTCTAAGGTATCCATTCCTATCTGCATGATATCTTGTGTTATCATCAAGTATCACTTAAAATTTGTCACTGTATTGTGGTTCCCGATATTCTAACAAAAGCAAAACCAAAAAAACGCTGCCTAGTTCAAAATGTTGGGGCCCTAATAATAAATTTAAGAAAAGAGACATGATGATTCAAATACCTTCTTCATGAATTATTCTTTTTTCTTCATAAGTCACTTCTCTTTTCTCATAAGTTTCTTCCCATTCCTCTTCCCCTTCATCATAGCCTTCTTCCTTGAGATAATAGTCATGATCTTCACCATAATCTTCTTCCCATTCTTCATAAATTTCTTTGGGTGTTTCATGTATTTTCTTTTCTTCATGTATCTCTTCTCTCCTTGCTATGGATGTTACTTTGATCTCTTTGGGCTTCTCTGGTGGCACCTCAGGAACTTAAATAAATTGATTATTCATATCATAGTCTGGAATTTGCAGGGCATATTGGATGTTCACATTTAATGAATTTAGTTCACCCTCATAGATGGTTTAAAGGAGGCACTGTTTTTTAAGCAGTCACAATCAGCTTGGATTTTAAATGTGTATTTTTAACATAAAGCCAGAAATCAAAGAATTGTGATAGATTCAAGTTATTTCAAAACCTTGTTTCCACAAGGTAATTTTACTCTTTTTAAAAAAGTTTTCAAACAAAGGAAAAAAGTTACCTTTAGGTGGTGGAACTTCTTCAGGACCTTTTTTAACCACCTTTTGGGGGACTTTCTTTAATGGAACCTTTTTCTCTGTTTAAAAAGAATAGATTCAAAAATTTAAATTAAAAAACCTTAAGAACCCCTACAAAGCCAAACAAACAAAAATACAAAAAACTGTCATAAAGAAAAAATGAACATACTATTCAAATACTGTAAGGACATTTACCTGGCTTTTTCTCCTCTGGAGGTGTAACAAGAGGCAGAAGAATGGGAATAGGGGCAGCTTGTAGGAAAAATGAACAAAATTTAAGTTTTATTTAGAACAAAATTTAAGTTTGATATTTCCTTTTAAATGAAGAAAAATCCTGGTTTGGGAAAATAGATTATATGATTTCATTGCAGCTTCAGAATAAAAGCAGCCATGGTGTTTATTTGGACAGTTTACAGCAGCTGTATAAATATATTTGGAGTGGGAATCCCCAGTCTACCTTTATTTGAACCCTGAATGTCCTCAGCTTTATTTTCATTGCTGCCATCACTCTCCTATCTTTGCTGATGGTAATTCACCTAAATATCAAATCTTTCCCCTCCTGCTGCCATTGCAAGCATTTACCAAATTATCCTGGAAATAAACCCAAGAAGTTTAAACTGCTGAGGTTTATAGTAAGCTGCTGGGTGTAACAGAAGTATAAATAATGCTTGTAGTCTGTAGTCCAAAACCAGAGCCTGAGGACATGCCATAAATATGAATTCCAGTGGAAGACTTTAAAAGAATATTTTTTTAAGGCAGTAATTCAGACAGCTTGTTTAAAAGATTTTTTTGGGGTTAAAAGAAGAGGTGAACATTAAAAAAGGAAATTATCAGAGAGGAAGAAGAATATAAGAAGAAGACCAAATGAACAACTGACTGATAGGAAAATATGATAGAAAGGACTCTTTTAAAGAGGATTAAATTAACTCCTACCACTACCTGTGTAGAGTTTTCACATTCCACACAGAGCAAAGAAGCCTACCCAAGTCAAGTCTTGCTCACAGGGACAATTAACTAGATGTGAGCTAAGATTTTCCTCTGAGGTTCCCACTGGCCTTCTGCTCCAGCGCAGATATGGAACAAGTATGGTTTGTTACCCTACCTTCAGCTGGTTTTTGAGGTGGCACTGCAACCTTGGCATCAGGAACATCTAGAAAATCAAAATGTTTAATTAACTTAATAAATGCTATTGATTAAAAAAATTCAATATGCTCTCCTCAAGAATAGTAGTTGATGGTGCCTTAAACTTTCTTTTTGTTAACCTACAAGGATTGTAGCCTTTTTAAGTATATTAAGTATAAACTAGCCAACCAACAGATAACTAATTATATTAACCTTTCAATTTGGCCAGCCCATACAATGTTATGTGTTTTGTGTTTTAGAGACTGTGTCATTCTGTATTGTACAAAATAGGGGTTTTATTAATGCCACTGATTATGGCTTTATCTCAGTACTCTTTGCCACTATTTATGAGAATAATAGTTCCACATGTCTGTGGATGACAAATATTTTTTCGAGATGTAGGTTATACTTACATGAGCCAGGAAAAAATATTTGAAAATAATAAAAAAGCAGGGCAATGCTTTAATACTATGACAGAGTATAGACATGATCTTGTGCCAGTCTTGGTTGAGAACTTTACCTGGTGGCTTCAACTCCAGCTTGATTTCTGCAAAGGAATATTAGATTTCTTTTAGGACTATTGATTTTTCCAGAATCACGTTTCAAACAAACGGATTTGCACATAGTTATGATCACAAATTTGTTTAGAAAATGTGCTAACCTTTGGTTACCAGATAGAGCTCTGCAGTGCTTCTTGCTTCTCCTCTTGGTTCAAGACGAGCAATTACAGAATACACACCTGCAAGAGCCAAGAACATTGATATTTACATGCTTTTATCATTTAAAACCAGGCAAAAAAATCAGATAAAAACGGCACTAGCACGAATGTTCCATGCATGTTTACCTTCATCTTCTGCATTAACATTGTGAATAGTCATATAATGGCAACGACCTTCACTTCTGAAGCTGTACTTGGGACTCTCTCTCAGTTCTGTGGGGCCTTTGTACCACGTCACAACTGCATCATCAAAGGACACCTCACACTCGAAGGTTGCTGACTGGTGCTCACTCACAACAATGTTCTGTATGCTCTTCGTGAACTGAATTGGTTCCGCTGTTTTTAGAAACAAAACAGTGCATCAGTTGTTATGCACCCCCATGGCTTTTACTTTATCTGAATCCTTCTCACTACTGTCATCAAAATAGCGAAATTTTAATGAGATAATAACAATAGATCTTGAGACAGTAGAGTAAGAAAAAGGGATTCCACCTTCTGTGAAGCTTTATGTATAAGAATGAAGATTAGAAGACAAAAGAGTACAACTATAACAAGATTGCTGTGCAGATACATGTTGTAAGAGAAGCCATTAAGAAAACTAAAGATAAAGAATAATTAAGAAAACGTCCAAGGAAAATATAAGAGTCCCAAAGAAAATAGAAGCTGCTACAACTCAGATTGTTTGTGGGCTAAAGCACATTATTAATCATGGTTTAGTCAAGAATACTAAGTTACACAAGTATGTCACATATCGTTCAAAGAGAAAGGACAGTAAAATTTCTTATTTACTCCATTTCCAAGTTTGGGAACCTGTCTTTCAGGAATTCTTTTTATTTTCACTTGTTCTGGTAATGAAACCTCCAGAAACAGTCTGTCGCTATTGTAATAAAGAGATTCTATATCTTTACAAACCTTCAATGGCCAGATCTGCCGTTGTTTCTAGACTGTCAAGCTTGCAGGTGTACTGTCCCTCGTCTTCTGTTCTAACGTCCTTGATGATGAGTTTGTGCACTTTGTCAGAGACTTGTGTTGAATATCTCCCTCCTATCTTAATGGGTCTCCCATTTCTATACCACTGAGACTTGGCATTTGGGATAGAGAACTGACAAGTCAGTGTGCATGTTTTTCCTTCCTTGAAAGTAGTGTCGTGAAGATGTCGCTCAACTGCAGGTTCTATTAGCATGTTAAAACATACATTTTAACAGAGATCAGAGAGTGGATTAAATAAGGTGTAAACTAATTCAAACATTTACTTCAGAAGTACACTTACCAATCACAGTTAGCTTGGCACTGGCAATATGTGGTCCACACACTATTCTGAAATTTCCCTGATCTTCAGGCTGGCAGTTTCTAATTCTCAGTATGTGGCGATCACCTTCAATTCTAATTTCATATTTGTCATTGGAGTCCAGTTTCTGGGTTCCCTTGTACCATGACAGTTTAATTTCTGGATAGTTAATCTTAATCTCACATTCAAAGATAGCATCCTCATCTGTTAAAACCGTCTGATTTTCAATGTCTCTGATCAGAGTAATAGGCTGGAAAACAGTAGTTTAAATTAATTTCAAGTTCTCTGTTATGGGTTTGAATATATCATAAATCAGTCCAAAAATGTTTTACCTCTGTTTGAGAGAGTCGTTGCTGAATAAAAGCTACAAGTTCATCAAACTCCTGATCTTCCCTTTGAGCTTTTTCTGTGAGCTCAATTTCCTATAAAAATGCAGAATATACTCAAAGATTAAAGAATACTAAATGTCAAGCTGTCATGTTTATCCAACAGAGAATTCACTCCTACATCAAATTTTATGTAACTGTACTGTAACCAGCAATATCTTCCCATTCTAACAACTGCAGTAGAGTTATGAAGACAGAACCTACTTAGACAGAAGGCCCGTTTGTTCTTCTTGGAATTGAGCATGCAAGAAATTGAGAACTGTCAGTAAAAGATCTAAAGAGGAACGACAAATTCCTGCACACATCATAACTTCAGCGCCTCGGGGTGTGGACATCACGTCTGTTCAAGGGAAACATACTACTCCTACGACAGCAATGCTGCAGCCACACTGTATCTTACCAATCTATGGCTTTCTTCTGCTTGGGTTTGCTTTAGTAACTCAAAGGCTTGCAGGAGGCCACGGAAATCTGTAATTCCATACATGCGAGCATATTTCTCATACTCTTTGGGATCTACGTTTTTGAGAAGTTCCAAGATATCAATAGGTTGCTCTTCCTCTTCTTTTCTTTTTGTTGGAGTGCTATTCAAATCAATAACAGTAGTTAACTATACAGCATTTCATTCCCAGAAAGCTGTTTAATGAAATATTGAATCAGCTTAGAGCTGCCCTGTGCAGTGAAATCCTTTTGCTTAGTCTAGTCAGGTGCTTTTATTTTTAGTAGTTATTCCTATTTAAGGAATATTTAAAACTTATGTCTTGTTCTGAGATGTATAATAAAAAAGTTTCTTCTACGTTGATACCAAATTAATCCATAAAAACTTTCAATATACCTTTTTAGTTTTGCCCTGAGATCCCCTTCAACAGCTTCTTTCTGTCTTTCTTCAACTTGCAGGTTTACACTCCTCTCAATTTCACCGTGTTTGTTAAAAGCTACGCATTTGTACATGCCAGAATCAGTTTTTATTGTGTCCTTTATTTCTAGTTTGGCTTCATCTCCTCTCTGCTGGATTATAATGCGGCCTCCCTGGTTGAGTTGCCTCCATTTTCCCTTCATCCATTTAACATTTGGAATTGGATCTCCTCCAACTTTTGCAATAAATGTCGCAACAGTCTCTGCAGAAAGATGCAAATGAGGAAGCTAAGTCTTTCTAGATGTTTATGGCAGAGGGACAAAAGGTGTAGGCAAATAGAAGACAATGTACTGTTTTGAAAAGAGTTCTTACTTTCCATGACTTTGATACTCTGAGGCTCTGACACAAAATAAAGTTTGCCTTCCACTTCTGCTTTCTTAGCTGCTGGAGCAGCTGCTGGTTTTTCTAAAAAACAGAGTCAGACAGTTATAAAGATGGCTCCATGCAATAGTTTATGTTCATGCATGATGATGCTTCTGAAGGAATTGTAAAAAAGGAATTAATTCCTGAGATGGAACAAAATACTATGCAAGATGTAAAAATATGCAAATGCAAAAAATGCAAAATACTTTAATATTGTGTTAACCAACTTGTAGTTTACTTTCCAGATGAAACTGTCCACAATGG
This sequence comes from Notiomystis cincta, assembly GCA_013398075.1. NCBI lineage: Eukaryota > Metazoa > Chordata > Aves > Passeriformes > Notiomystidae > Notiomystis > Notiomystis cincta. The sequence continues at coordinate 399,889 of VZRX01011345.1, read as the reverse complement.
GCCATATTGTGCTGTTCATTTACTTCAGTCAGGCCATTTATACTCTCCATGGATGCAATTCCATACATGGATGTGCAAATAAAAAGTCTCATTTTCTAAATTAGATAAGTTTTTGGTGAGAAGAGTTATTTGCAGTTTTTTATCAGTTAAATTCTCTTGTTTTGCTTTTACTTAGTCCTTAGCCTAGTGACTAATCATGTAGTGAAAAAGAGACTATTTGTGCATACAGCATGACTCCTGTGTCCTTTATGCAATGGTAAAGCAAGCCCTACACAGAAGGACTCATGTTTAGACACTATTTACTTTCAGCAAAAAGATCAAAATATCTTAGATCCGTAACAGTCTTGAGACAACTAGCCTCTAAGGCAATATGCTCAATCAAATTCCTTCTGTATTTTCCTTTAGTAAACATCTCTTTTCACATGCTTTCCATAAAACATGCATGTGCAAATAAGTTCACCCATATAGCTTGTATTTTTCTTAAATTTGGAGTTTAGATTTAGAAAATAAATTCTTAATCTCATTGGTAAGAATGTACTATTGATTTGGCATTGATCTGTCAGCATTTATGTCACTACTGGTATAGAAATTATTGTTCAATACTCTGTTTTACCAGATTCTATGATTTTACAAAAAACTAAAAGTAAATAATTGTTTGTTATTAGATTATTAACTTTTTTGTTTCACAGAAAACAAAGTGGGATTGTGAGTTTTGGTTGACATTTTCGTCATATGCCTTATTTTCTTCATGCTACTGTACCTTTGACCGTCACTTTAGATTTGCAAGTATCAGTGCCAGCTGCATTTGAAGCTTTGCATACATATTCTCCTGAATCTGATTTGGTAACTGCAGCAAGTTCTAGGAGAGCTACTCCATTAGCAAAGCTGAAGTTGCATCTGTCTGAAGCTCTTATTTCTCTTCCTGCCTTCAGCCATTGGATCCGGATTGGCTGCGATCCCTGGACATGACAGCTAAGCTGTATGGTATCACCTTCCTCTGCTGCTGCTGGCTGAAGAGGATGGTCAAAAACTGGAGGCTTTTCAGGTTCTGGAATATGAAAATGCTCGAGTGAGCACTCAGGAAAGTATGATCAAGGATATGAAAGAGAGAGATACATGTGATTCCTAAGAAGGCAATGGCAAGGAATGGAGGAGGATAAAGTCTGAGAGTGTCAATCATAAGGCTATAAAATAGAAAAAATATCAAGAGAGCATGACAGCATATTTCCTATATAAATATCTAAGAAATATCTTTACCTCCTCAGAAAGAATCTTTACGTGCAAAAAATAGTATGAGAACTAAAGCACTATTAGGCTGCAAAACTGCATAAAAATCTTTAAAGAAATAAACTTGCAGTTTCCTGCAGGACTATTATGATGAAGTGTCATGCTACCACAAGGCAGTGCCAACACTGCTTAAGCTTAGATTTCATTGCACAAATCCCCTGTTAGTCCATGGAGAGAGAATGATTAAAAATTCAACAGAAATTTCACCAAGGTTTCAATGTTCGCTTTAAATCAGTCATAGCAAATAGTGAAAAAGCAGCTTCTCCTTGAAAAAAATAATTACAAAAATAAATTAATTTCTTGACTTTGTGGTTTATGCCCATCTCTGGACAAATCACTACTGTGAAGGTAAGTAAAACTAGCTCATAAGAGAGAAGCTATACACTTGCAGCTAAATAAAACAAAGAAAAGCAAGAAGCAAAGAAAACAAGATTTCAACCAACCTCTGATAACAACAGATGATGTACTCAACACGCTTCCTGCTTCATTGGACACTTTGCAGGTATATAAACCAGCATCTGATTGCTCTACAGTCTTTATATGCAAAAGCAAGGTATTGTTTTTGAAAGATAGTTCACAGTGAGCACTTGAATGGACTTCCTGGTTGTTTTTATACCAAGCAACAGACAAAGGCTGAGAACCAGAAACACGGCCCTCAAGTTTAAGTTCATTCCCTTCTGTTTCTTCTACTGCTTCAGACAGTTTCTTAGTAAAAGTAGGAGGAGTTTTTCGTTCTGTAAAAAAGAGAATACAAATTCCATGAATCTATCTTGAGATGAAAAATCCTAAAGACAACGCTTCAAGAAAAATTTGAACATTGGGGAATTGATATGTACTCTCATTTAAACTGGATATATTTTAAAAGTGAAATTATGCTAAGATAAACAGCAGGAGTCTTTCTCTTACAGTCACTGTCACTGGATTTTGCTGTTTGAAAAAAAAATTCCCTTACATTGATTTAAGCCATACACCACTTAAATAACCCCAAGAGTTTTGTCAAGTTCTTAAGAAAGAAGCAGGCCAGAGTCTGTTAAGAAAGTAGGCTAAAGAAAATGTTTTATTTCTCCTCATATTTTTGTTAGTGACCCTTCCTAATTCCCTTAAAAGATTCATAAATATCTCCAGATAGGTACTCTCAGGCTACATCTCAAAACTTTTCTCAAAGTTATCTTGCAGTAATAAGGCCACCTTCCTTTATAACTGAAGGAAGAAAAATGTAAACACCATGTTTTATCTGTTCAGTACCTTTAACAGCCAGTTGAGCTGTGCAAGAGTCCTTTCCAACTTCATTGCTAGCGTAGCATGTATATGTTCCAGAATCTCCCCTGTCAACCCTCAAGATGGTCAAGTGGGCTGTGTTGTCTACATAACTGATCTGATAGTTCTTTCCTGTTCTAATTTCTTGGTTATCTTTTGCCCAAGTGACTCTAATAGGCTGTGTTCCAGAAACATGACACTCAAAATCAGCACTTTCTCCAATAATGCCATCCACAGGTGTAAGTGGGATGTCAAAGAACGGAGGAGTCTTCCCTTCTGAAGAGTGAAAGAAATAAAAAACCATCACTTAAAAATCTCAATTTACTTTAAAACTCTGTGAAAGAAGAATCTCTTGTACAATATTTAATCCATATGTAAAGAAAAGTTTAGTTTTAAGACATTTCCATTAAACATTTCATAGCCCACCGACCTGTAAGGACAAGCCTGCCACTAGAAGAAGCAGTCCCAATAGCATTGACAGCTGTGCAGGTGTACTGCCCAATAAAGCTCCTATCTGTCTTCAAGATCTGCAGAGTTGCTACACTATCGACAAAGGAGGTGTGAACATTGTAGTCCTCTTTGACACGCACGCCGTCCTTGGACCAGGACACTTGGAGAGGTTCTGAGCCGGCAATGCCGCAATCAAACACCACCGGTAAGCCAACGGTCTCGTGAACGTCCCTCAGCTTTCGTGTAAAGGAAGGAGGGAGTTTACGCTCTGTAAGAAAACAAGTGTTGCACAGTGAAGGCTTTCAGAAGGCTGCTGCTGTACTCAGCCATAACCACTGACCAATACACCGTAGAGTATGGTGGATTCTTGCTCGTAACTTCCAATTAAAAAGATTGTTTAGCGTATCATTTATTTTGAACTTGATGTAAAAGAGCCCTGTGCATAAGGTTACATGAAAAGAAGTCTCTTTTTTTTTCTCTTAAACCCAGTGAGCCTCAGGACTGCTCGTACTGGAAACAATCAAAGCAATATCCTGAATAGGGATGGAAGATAGAGAGGCTTGTAACACTGCAGAAGAGTTGTGGTCAATAAGTGCTGTATTTCAATTAGCTTTACTGGCAGGCCTTTGTTAGTAGCAGAAGACAGTGCCACAGGGTACCTTACACAGCAAGAAACAGTGAAGTGTTTTAAGAGGAAGAGGCAATTGTTGTTTTTCAAAATAGCAAAGCACACTTAAGAAAAATACGCCATTTCCCTATATTTAAAATCAAAATATTCACCTTGAACTGTAAGCAAAGATGATGAAGAAGCCTCTCCAACAGAGTTTTCCACTCTGCAGATGTACTCCCCACTGTCACTACTGTCTACCTGGCTGAAAACCAGAGTAGCAATTTGGTTCTTAAAGTGCATTTTCACAGTAGCAGTTCCTCTCAGCTTTGTATCGCCTTTGTACCATGACACAATCATTTCTGGTGTTCCAGCAACCTGGCACTGTAAGGATGCAGAATCCCCAACAGACACCTGCACTGGCTCCAAGGGTGTAATGAAGTAAGGTGGTTCTGAAGGACAAAGACACACCATTAGCATAAAAAGATATTGCATGATGACCATTAGTAGTTCAAATAAAACTCGTTGAAGTGATGCTGGCTCGACGCACCTAGTATTGTGATTGTACCATGACAATTATCTTTCCCAGAATCATTTTCAATATGACAAGAATATTGCCCCTGATCTTCTAGTTTGCTGCTGGGGATTTCCAGTATGGCAGATGTGTCTGTAGTGGTGATGCTGCACTTTTCAGAGTGCATTATTTTCACTCCGTTTTTCTTCCATGTCACAGAAATGGGTGGAGTACCCGTATATGTGCATTCCAAGATTAAATTTTTCCCTTTCTCTACACTTAAATCATTCACCTTCTTCACAAATTTGGCTGGTTCTATAATGGACCAAGAAAAGAAGAGGAAGAAAACAAATTAAATAAAGCCAAGAGATCATCTTTAAGAAGCATAAGAAGCAGTAGTCTGGACAAACCTTTGACAAAAAGATGTGTTGTGCAAGAAATTTTCCCTGCCTCGTTAGAGACCTGGCAGGTGTAGTCTCCACTCTCAAGTGGATGTACATCAAACAGCTCCAGTTCTGCAACTGAATCTTGCAAGGTGATATTGCATCTGGGTCCTGGTACTAGCTCAACACTGCCTCTGAACCATTTAACTTCCAATGGAGGGGAGCCTTTTATGATACTAGTAAAGGTTATGTTTGCCCCAGATAAAACATCCAGTGGTTCAGGTTTCTTCACAAAAGATGGTGGTTCTAAGCATACAAATAAAACAGACAGAGAAGAAGTATGTTTGAACTTCTTTTGAAGATTGCAGGAATCAGAAATATGCAACAAAGAAAAAATGAAATATTTCTGAAAATAAATTTGGGCCCTGTGATTCTGGCTTCTTACTGATACTGACCTCTAACACTCAAAAATGCACTGCATTCATCAGAGCCAGCTACATTAGTAGCTGTGCACAAATAAGTTCCCATATCAGACTCCTGAAGTCCATTCACTTTCAGAGAACAGGTATTGTCTGTAAGAGTAGCCTGATACTTCTCTCCACTGGTAATCTCTTGTCCATCATGAAACCAGGAAACCAGAATGGGTGGCGACCCATAAACTTTGCACTCCAGTACAGCAGAAGAACCCAGCTGACCATATGTTTCTTTCAGTTTTCTTGTGAAAGAAGGAGGTATAATACGATCTGCATTTGTTTCAAAATAAAAATAAAAATAAGAATTACCATACAGGGTTCTTAAAATAAAGGAAGTTCTCTGTGCATAATACAATTAGTGATCTTTCTTTTGCTGCATCTGCTTGGGCAATGTACTCTTTTTCTATATACTATATATATACTATTTTTCAAATACTTCGCTGTGTCAAAGGATATGCTGGAACTTTCATTCACAATCTTTGAGGAATACCTTTTATTTTTGCCATTCTTTTTCATTAGGAACAATATTGCTCCAGCTGTCCAAGACAACATGTAGATTAAGCTGAAGAAATCAAGTCCTTCCAATAATTCCTGCCCCTCAGAGTTTAGGTAGGCATCTGTTCTTGATGCCTGTCAAAGTGGCACGCCAAGTACTCCTAAGATTATACCACTCTCTTAGGCTGCCAATCACAACAACTACTTTGCTATCTGAAGGCTTTGTGAAGGCAGTAAAGGATCAGAGATGACTCAGAAAGAGTAGTCAACTAACCTGAAACGTGCACTGAAGCTGTGCAGCTGCTTTTACCAACACTGTTTTTCACCTCAAAAGTATATTCTCCACTGTCTTCTAGTGTTGTATTGAGGATCTTAAGCCCAGATACTTTGTTGAAGAAACTGATTTTATATTTATGGTCAGTGGACAGTTCATTACCATCCTTAAACCACCTAGCAGTAAGCTCTGGTGTGCCATCTACTGTGCATTCCAGAGTACAAGAGTCTCCAGCTGTAACTTTGACTGGGCCTGGCTTCTCTACAATGACTGCAGGTTCTGCAATGAAATCAAGTCAGAAAAATGTTTAAAACAACAATGAAATAGCTATTATTATGATTAAAATTTTAATTTTAAAGCATCTTAAAAGATATTGTGTTTTTTTATCTCATGCTACCAACCTAGCACTTTCACCATGGCAAAGCATTCCTGAACTCCAGCATCATTTTTTATCTGACAAATGTATTTCCCAGCATTGGTTGGTTCTGCATTTCCAATCTGCATTGTTGCAATGTTTTCTGAGTAGGAGATCCAAAGATTATCACTTTCTCTGATGATTTCCCCTTTGTCCTTTAACCACAGAACAGAAATGGGCTCTGCTCCTTGTACTGCAGCCTGCAGTTCAATCGACTCCCCAGCTACGACGGTGAGATCACTCAGCTTCTTCACAAAGGTTGGTGGTGCTATTTAAGAGAAGATATTTAACAGTAAAGAAACCTGCCAGGAGCAGAAAAGTAGGAGAAGAATGGCAGGAACAAAGAAACACCAAGAAGATGCCAATCCTTGTACAAACCTCTTAGTGTTACTGAGCCAACACAGGAGTCACTTCCCACATCATTTACAGCCTTGCAGTGATATTCACCAACATCTGCAGTGTCCACACTGAGAATGTGCAGACTAGTTATGTAGTTCTCAGACATGACCTTATACTTCTTGCTGCTCCGAATTTCTCGTTTGTCTTTATACCATGAAATCTGGAATGGAGGAGTGCCCTGAAGCTCACACTCCAGATGAATATCAGACCCTTTCAAGGTCTCAACTGGATGGGGCTTCTTGGTAAAAATGGGGGGTGCTAGAAAAAAGAAAAAAGAGTTATTGTTTGTGTTATTTAAGCAAAAGAGATTAAAGAGGACAGAAGATTCAAGTAAGTCTTCCTAATAGCTAAATAGCAAAGACAAATAGGTAAGAAAGATTTGCCACAGAGATCAGAAAAAGACAAGAGATTTGCCATCTAGTCAGGCAAGTTTTGGCCTCTCTGACAAAAGAAAGTGGGATTTAAGAGCTTTTCCTAAAGGAGGACACTTCCAGTTGGAAAGGGAGGGAAAGAGCTGAGGTTCTGACCTTTGACTCTCAGTGTAGTACTGGTGCTTGCACTACCCGCTGCGTTCTGAGCTTCACAGGTGTAGTCACCGCTGTCTTCAACACTGAGGTTGTGCATTTCAATGACTGCCACTGAATCCACAAAGGACATTCTGTATTTTTGACTGGGATGGATTTCAGTTTCGCCTTTGTACCAGGTGACCTTGATTTCTGGAGATCCACCTATTTTGCACTCATACGTTGTGGAATCGTGCTGTTTCACCAGTTTTGAGGAGTCTAGTTTCTTAATAAACCTCGGTGGTTCTGGAAAGCCAAAAAGTGGAGATGATGCTTTAAACTGCACTAATTGTTTGAATAAGCAGGGAGACACGAAACTGAAACCGTAAACTCTAGGGACTTAAGAAAAATTCTGATCTTGCAATTGCTATGAAATTTTTGTAGATGATTTCTAGTTGGTCTAAAACTCAGATTAAGAATCAAACAAGTTTTCTATATGCATTTCAGTGAGTTTCTCCTTACTTTATTGACCTACTGTACCTCTCCTTGTACATATTCACTATAGATTAGTTGGCATGTGTGGTTTTGTTTATGAAATATCCCTGTGTAATACACGAGTAATTAAAATGCAAAAATCCAACTGTTTGGCCAAGAAATGTTATTAAAAGCATTTATGTTGAGTATTATAGCAACTGCTTTATGTGCTGTGATTAATAATTAATGTAGCCACACATTTAATGCAAAACCAAACATAAAATTGCACATAAGGAATAAAAGTTAAGGAGCTTAGGTAGCAAATGAAAGAACTTAGAAATTATCATGCTGAGGAGAATTATGAGATGACTGGTATTACAGACATTGGTGTTAAATGTCCTGTGACTGAAAAGTAAAACAGATGGTTACATTTGGTTCCATAAGGAGAGGAAAGGAGTGTAAGTGTGATACTTTTCATCAAAAGTACCATCTGGATGATTAGAATCACAAGGCTGAATGCTCACAGATCAAAGATACAAGTAGTAAAACCAAGAGGTGGTAATGTGGGCACAACAAACAAATCTCTCTGCAAAACAGGATGAAGTGCCTCTTTGTGTTACTGTCTGTCAAGTGTGGGAAGAATATCTAACTGATAGTGGATTATTTTAACCTGTGGGATAGTTGCAGAACATCCTGTGTTGCTAGAAACAAAACTTCCTGGGTTTCTAAAAATAGAAAAATGATTATTTGTTAACATCAGGAGTCTTGGAACCTTAGCAATTTACTATTGCATTTCACTTTGAGAAAGAGTTGATTATCCATCTGATTACTAACAGTTCCTGAGTAGTTACACTCTGATTCCACTCCTTTCAAAAACTGAGGATAGACACACTAGTAGCAAGGTATATATTTAGAATGTAAAGCAGCTCTAGAACATAAAGCAATTATTAAAACTACAGGTTGGGAACATTAGATGCTAGAGCGGGAAAGTTAATAAAAAGCTCTGAGGTTTACAAGGTCAGTTAAAGAAAGATCTTAATTCTGCATGTCTTAGAAGTGAGGCAGCATATGCTCAAATTAAAGACATGCAAATCAATGCACCCTAAGAGATTGCCCTTTCAAGTTCTATAGAAACTGGTTGAAAACAATGAATATCACCAATTTTACAGCCCTGGGGAAACTGTACAAATTCTAAAGAACTCAAGGGACTGTCAGTAAATTCAGGATCAGAAAAAAAAAAAAAAACCTGGAAAAAACTCCCATTGTTTTAA